>VHZZ01004523.1:45930-60493 GCA_009801015.1 Silene noctiflora | reverse complement strand
TATATATATATATATATATATATATATATATATATAATGAATAAAGGAGAAAGATTAGAGAATAGCTGGATCACGTATACTTGCCATTTTTTAAAACACCTTGTATGTAGGGCTCCGTAATAAAAGGGTTCCAGCTCGAAATAGTTACAGCTCTCTACAACATTCTTTCACATCACACCTCTCTCAACCCATAAAAATTGAAAAGAGGGAGTGAATGAAAATGAAATTTTGTTTCTCAATAAATTACTTGCCATAACTATGCAAAGCTTCGGGAGTGCAATGAAATAATCACCCGGTAGATTCATCTCAACTCATCTCCTATGATCCCGTGACTCTACTCGTAACAGGCTGCACGTTATACACAGAATGCACCTGGCCCGACTAATCTTTGACAACCCATCTACGACCATGGATCATGTATCCACCATAACTTTGATCGCTACTGCTCTCACCTCCACTTCCACTAGAATACCCTGATTTTTTGCGGTGTTTCCGGCTCCGCGCCCTTGAGAACCCACTATCACTCACACTACCATTCAAAAGAGGATCATCGATTCCACGAATCACACGCTTTTGTGGGGAAGATGTTGCAATGGAGCTGTCATCCTTGGCTCTCTTGTCTTTTTCGCGTTTCTTTATGTTCTGTGATATCTCGTGCAGCTTTTCATTGAACTTTGTGAATCCCTTCTCCATGGGCTCCACAGTGTGATTGACAGTAAACTTCACGTCCTTCACGATCTGAAGCATACAAAACAGTTAGGATCTAGAGCAAAAGAAAACGGGTGGCAGGGAGTGAGTAGCATAGACTGCATCCACTTGAGACCCAATAACCTAAACTGAGACACAAATTTAAACTGAAACAGATCCCAAAAAAGATCCCAACCCCACATCGACTTGATTTGATCCATAACTGGTCTAGACTTTGCTAGACTCGATACTAACCGACTCAAAGGTCAAAATCACTCGACTATGACCCGGTCCAAAAATGACCACGAGCTAACCCGATATGACTAAGTTGAAACCATCCGCTAGTTGATCTACATAATAAAGACAAACACCATAATATAGATTACCAGAATGACAGACATGTAACGGCACGCACTAACTGACCCGGCATGTATAATACTGCCTTTATTTTTCTACTTAACTTCTCATTTGCTTTCACGCGGTCTTCGTAAGGGAACTTTTGCCGTATTTTGGACATTTACGTCTTTTTTTTTCATCAAAAAAACAAAAATGGTGAAAGATGTGATGATATCTCTTAATAATTTAGTTTTATGTATTAGTATCGTGATTGCTCTTTCATGTACGCTTTTTCCTCAATCATGTACATTTTTTCATTAGCTTTCCATACAATACCCTTCTCAATAAAATAAAATAAAATAAATTAAAAGCTCTCTTCACTACCCAAAATTTTCAATTATGAATCTTTATTTGCATATCAAACAAGTGATTATTTCAATATGTTCATTGAACTACATAAAATTTGGTTTTCAATTGAATTAATTGGGGTGTTTTCCAAAGTTTTTTTTTCAATTAGGGCTGCTAGCATGGTAGGGATGGTTGGGTGTGTGGAGGACGGTGGTAGTGGCAGGGGGCATCAACGGTGGGGAGGGGTTTATGCAGGGAAAGGGTCGGGTGGAGGGAGCTAGGTTGTGCAGGGAAAGGGGATGGGACAGTGGTGGAGGGCAGTTAAGCAGGTGATAAGGTTGGTGGAGGAGGGGAGGTGCATGGTTGGGGAGGAGTGGTGGTTGAGTGGCAGCAGGGTGGTGGTTGGGAGGTGGAGGGAGGAAGTTAAAAGGTAGAAATTTGAAAAAAAATAGGGTGTTCAAATGTGAGGAGTAAAATAGCAAATCATGTACATGAAAGATCAATACCCTATTTTTATTCTCCAACATATTTATGGTCAAAGTTCATTAACATTGACCTAAAATGCAAATGGGAAGAAAAGTGAAAAATGGGGGAAGTATAAATGAATTAACCCGATGACTCATTTTTCAGACTAATTGCATGGGTCATTGCTCCCACCCGTCACAGTGAGGCAGTTTTCATGTACATGATTTGCTATTATACTCCTCACATTTGAACACCCTATTTTTATTCTCCAACATATTTATGGTCAAAGTTCATTAACATTGACCTAAAATGCAAATGGGAAGAAAAGTGAAAAATGGGGGAAGTATAAATGAATTAACCCGATGACTCATTTGTCAGACTAATTGCATGGGTCATTGCTCCCGCCTGTCACAGTGAGGCAGTTACCAATTCTTTGCTGCCACTTCCTCATTTTGACATTTGAAAGCATTGGCCGGTTGGCCCTCACCGTGTAATAATCTCTCCACTTCAAGCCACATATGTCCACTGTAGTTCCCAGTAGTGACAAGAAGCTAATAACAATCCTCCGTCTTTTAACTAGTGAGAAACATATTTCTTTATCAACATGACTCTTAAAGCCCTCTACAAGGGAGAAAGAAAATGACACCCAAGTTTCCATTTCCACTAAAAGTAAGGATGTCGGATGCAACCGACCATTTTATAATAGAGTTAAAGAATGGTGGACACCCAATACTCAAACTTTTAACTTCAAAGCCCCTCTTCAATGTAAATGGAAGCTGCACCCCAATTTTGATTGCATTCCTTACCTCTTGTTGGAATAGGGAGATTTGGAGGAAAAGGGAAGGGAGGGAATGGAAGGGAAAATTTTCTATTAATTAGATAGCAAGTTGGATTGGAGGGATTTGAAGAGAGGGAAAAAGAGTAATCCCATTTTCCCTCAAACAAGCCAACTTAAAAACCTTCTAACACAAGAAAGATTTGCAAGTAGAAGTGGAAAGGAAAACAACAGTGGAAGGAAAACAACCACTCAACAAGCAAATGGGTCAGAGCTACGATAGAGAGGAATGTTTTACTGAAATTCTATAGGACCCTTTACCTAACTTTTGCCCTCAATAAACTGAAATCATTAAGGGTGTGTAGTTGTGTACTATCTCTACCATTTTTAATATATTTGTCAATCATCATGATTTTAATACACTAATCAATTACAATCGTGACATTGCGGGAAGGACATGCAAAGAAGTGATACGGTTCCTAAAAAACTCAAACTAGAAAGTGATAAATATGCTTACATATCCACCACCACCAAGAACGACGTCCCGAACACTTTGGCCAAGAGTCATTCCACTCTTTACATCATCATCAGGCTGAGGGAGACGCAGTTTTGTTGGGCGTTCACTATCCCGAACCTCATCAGGATCAACAGGGCAGTCAACCGATACATAGTCTCCAAGAACAGCCACAGTTCCTGAAAAACGCTCTCCCATTAACTCGTATGGTTTTGCCGGAAATACATAGAGGTGAACAACGGCAGCAACGCCCATCTGCACTGGTTAATTGTTAAAACATCAGTGAACTGTATGAAGAAAGTGCAGAAAACCCAGAGCACAGTGCATAAAACCCCAAAGCACAATACTAGAATAATTAATGACCAACAAGGCAGCGCAGAGTGCTAGAATAATTATTAAAAATATTGAGAGAAGAGATGTGCATAGAAAACTGCAATATCATAATAATAAGCATTACCTAGATCCCACGAAAACAAAATAAATAAATAAAATTAAAATCTCCTATATACTAAGAGAATAAGAAACATGAAATGTCTTCCATCCAAAATGTACTTTTTAAAATAAGGAATCAATGATTCATTAAACCACTATTCTTTTATGAAAATATAATCTTTTAATCAAACAAATTCCTAAATTCTTCATTTGATACTATTATTATTATGCATACTTAACTGTACAAAATAAAACTATAAACTGTTATTATTAGCTTCGTGATAATTATAAAAAAAAAGCTCATTAAAAATAATTTATAAAAATAAATCGTTAGCTTCAAATTAGAAAATATATTCATTATAATACACAATTTATGACATTTCTCAATTTTCTTGGTTAGTTTTACGGAACGATTTTTTCCTCAAAACAAAATAAATTGAGGTGAAATATGAAAATTAATGAGATTACAGTTTAACCTATAAATAATAATACAATAAAAAGTAAAACTGTGTATATATCGCACAGACATTGCACGGGATCTAGACTAGTAAAAAAAAATAGAGTACGGGTACAAAAAAGGGAGTACATACAAATTATGATTATAATTATTGGAATAAATGACACAGAACGAAATATGGAAAAATGTTTGCAAAAGAGGGAAGAGTGTTGTTCCGAGCGAAGTGAGTCTTTAAAGTTAAACTGTAGTAACAAATTGATTTTGAAGGCATGTAATGCAGCTTGGTAGGCCTTGTGTAGTAGGTAAAAAATCAGATATAAGAAGAGAAGGGAGGGATGGAAAGAAAGCATTAAGACTTAAAAAAGACAACCTACTTTTATGGCTGATTCATGTTGAGCTTGAAAACCACATGTATTCAATAGAGAATTTTCTAGCTAAGTACAAGAAGTACCTCTATGCATATTATGAAGTCCTGCACGCTTGATTTGAACTGCAATGCTTGAGCTAGTGGACTTTTAAACAGGCCAACATCATAGAGAATTGCTATGGCCACCCCTTGCCACCATGTTAGAAACACAATGGACTTGAATGTCAGAAATTTGGCTAACGGTTGAATGTGGGCCAATTCATCCTTTATTACCGTATAAAATTGCACCAAGCAATACAGCGCCCATGTTTGGCTAAAATTTAGAATTACGGCCATGTATGGATACCTACAGAAGATGCACAGAAATGTAGCTAGGATAAATGACAGTAATTCAATAGCTTATTGACTAATAACTCAGGTGTATGGCAATGATCAAGTGCATAATGTATACTTTTTAAGCGCATAACATTTCTGCGAATACATGAAGATAACAGTATTAGCAATGAAGCACTACAAACTACATGTCAGGAAAACTTCCCATCAATATCAATATTATCATTTAAAAAGGAAAATAGCAAGGTGGATATTTCACTCAACTAGTCTTTGCCTAAAGGTTCATATCTTAAGAAGCACTGATACATTTCAATCCATTTCCACTAGAACCAAAAGTAGAATTAGAAGTATATTAACTAAATAAATAAACTCAAAGACTCACATCATGTCACTTATAAATATCACAATATGTAAAATTGGCGGTGTCATAAATAAGCCCATCAGTGCACTTTCCCAAGAATAGTGCACTTTCCCAAGAATATCAGACCCTCAGAATTTCACTTATATGCTAATAACAGACCCTCCATGTCGCTTTCAGTTCTTCAGGACAGTATTTGATTGTAAGGACATGTGTGAAACCAAACACTACAATAACAATCATCAGTTTCATCACAACACTAACCCCATATTCATCAAGCCACAATCAATAAGTGATTCATGCAACCTTGCACCCAAAGTCCAGAGAAAGTCCAAATAAAAAACACGCATATATGATTTCTGGAAAATAGAGAAAAAAAAAGACGTGAGCTTTTTACTTGATAGATAGGTGACACTTTATGCAGTATAAATAAAAGTACAAATAAAAGTTACAGGTTGAATGTGCTTTTTTTACAAGTAATTAAACTGCCAGAATACTACTCTCAGAATACGATTCCCAGCACGAATTTCATCATGGTTCATTGAGAAACAGGTCCTCTAGTTTTTCCCAACACAATGGTAAAGCTTGTAGGTGTCTACCTTTTACTCCGCTATCACGAGAACCTTACAACCACAAGAAGAATGTTGTTATTTTTGTTTGCAAGTAATTACACCCAACCAGGAATGTTGAAGCCAGACTAACCGAGATGAATAAAAAGACTCTATTTAATCCACTACTTATCAATATGGGAAAATAAAAATGAAGAGCGGACACAACAAAAGTGAAGGAGAGAGGAATGAACCTTTGTACATTCTCCATCTCAAGCGTTTATTTAACATTATCAACGAATTTTATGAACTCTCATCGTACAGATTGATAAATTTTTATAATTCACATTAGGATAGGTCGTAATGTTGAACTTTAAATTAGTCTTTTAAGACGTGTCTTAAATTTTCAGACACAGCCTAGATGGCTTTGAAACGCGGAGGATTGATTCAGTCCCAAACAAGATACAAAGAGAATGTTGTTACTTTTTGTTTGTAATTAACTACAGCCTCTCTAAATCATGTCCATGTGAGCTAGGTAGGTAAAAAGGCACCAGTCCACACAGTAAGCCCAACCAGGAAAGTTGATGTCAAACTAACCGAGGTGAATAGAAAATAACGTATTTAAATTCTACTTGTCAATATAGGAAAAGAGAAATTAAGAGCATATACATCAAAAGTGAAGGAAGAGAGAGGAATGAACCATTGTACATTCTCCATCTAAAGCGTTTATTTAACATTTTCAACCCATTTTCTGAACTCTTTGACTTAACAATTGACATTTTTTGTCAATTTCACTATACGATAGGTCATGATGTTGAACTAAATAGCTAAATGAGTCTTGTAAGATGTGTCTTAAATTTTCAGCCACAACCTCTGACTCTGAAACATGGATGATGGATCCATTCCATAACAAGACACGTAAACCCGATTTCTATGCATAAAAAACAAAAATAAAGTCAAGTTGAATCCTCACAGCAATATACAAAATACCATTCTCTCCAAATATAAAAAAAAAATGTATCTATGAAAGACATCTTTGAGAGTCCTCTTTAGCCTATCAATTTACTACTTTTGATAATAGAGAAGATTGAATAAAGCATACAAAGGGGACAACATTCGTGTGTAAAAAGACATCAAGTGGGTATGATCTATCAATTGATTATTGTGTCTTAAACTCTTAATAACACTATCAATAAAATAAAAGAAACCACAAAAAAACGTCGGCTACTTGTTTTTGAGTAGAAAATAAATATAACCAAAACTGCTTCAGAGAACATCAATGTCCTTCACTTCTTCCCATTCAAATCAATAAAGACAAATGGACATGCTCGTAGCAGAAAGAAATTACTCATCCGGTAGTTCAACTTCAAACAATTAAAATACAGGTATTCACCCAATAGAAGAGAAACGACACACCGCATGAAACAAAGATGAAGAAAATCTCACAAGAAAGGTAGATCTTAATCTGTGTTCACAAGTCTCTATGTCCTCCACCGGAAGTCAAACGAAATAGGGAACAAAAACATTAGGTGCGGTACTCGCCTACACGTCTACACCAGCAAAACCTTAGGTGCATCATACGAACTGGCCAAAGACATTCTAGAGACCAACCAAACAACTCCACTATCGCTATCTGTTCCTTTAACATAGATATACACACAACAGAAGACAAAGAGACTCCAACCGCGACGAAAGAAGACTGGGATCACATCACATTGACATTGTTATGAGACTGATTATACAAAAGCAATGTCAAAACGTTAGAAAGCCAAAAGGTGATGAAGTCACAGACGAGTAACTATTTTTACAATCATGAAAATCCTATTTAAAGTTGCACATCCCGAACTTTTACATCACAGAAGATCATACATCATGAACTCTTCCGGAGAAGCTAGTTATTATCACTCATTAAATGGACTGATAGATCTAGGAAAGCAAAGTAAATAAAAAATATGAAACAATACAAAACGAGTTGTATCAATCCCTTATATCACCAACTGGCATGGAACTGTGGAATGCTAAATCAAAAGCAGAAAAGAATAAAATAAAATAAAGGTGGAGTATCCTTATGATGAATGTGTGGAAGTTTTTAATCCTTTGGATTTCTGGACAAATCTGAAATTTATTAGATTTAATAGCAATATTTATCGATTTACCTAATCTAAATTGAAGTCTTTGTTGATTTTTTCAGAATATAAAGTTTATCTTCTTGATGAATGTGTATTGAAGTTTTTAATCCTTTTGGATTTATAAAGAAATCTGATTTTTTAGGGTCTCTTTGTTCCCCTTTTGTGTTGTTTACCGTTTTGTAAGGTTACTTCTAAGCTTATATCTGATCGTAATTAATTTATTGGGTTTTTCTACATAGCACCCTTATGTTTTTCGTTTTCTACATGGTATCCCTACAGTTTTAAAAACATCTATGATACCCTCAACTTTTATTAATAACAACAAAGCGTAACCCTAACCCTCTATTCCGTCAAATTGGGTTGTTAGTTGTTAACGTGATTGTGTGCTTAACGTAACTTTTAGTTTAAACACAAAATTAATTACTAATTAACCCATCCTTATGTCAACCCCCATCTCACACCCACAACCACCCTTATGTCCTTAACCCACCAGGCCACCAACACCCTATCTCCCACCATAGACAACTCAAATAGAGGGCCTTATGAGTTATGACGATAAGTCAACTCGACCACCAGAAATCTTTCTCCTTCTCACACCCTTGTTACACCACCAAATTTCTTTCTTTTTTCCTAACCTTTGTTGTACAATTTCTCTCTTCTTTGTCAACTACGTTGCTCTAGCCTACCAGAACTACAATCAGATTTAGATTTGGGGTGAAGGAGCATAAAGTACTACGGAAATCGGTAGCTATAAGAAGTAAAGCAACAGAAAAATAAAGCGGGGTGAGAGAGAGAGAGAGAGAGAACAATGATACATACATGAAGGAAAGTGGTGAATGTTAAATTGAATTGGGTAATTGAATAATGTGGTTGCTCTTGAATGATGCTCTCTACTTGTACCTGAATAATGGGATTTCTCTTGTGGTGTGATGTGGGTGACACTAACGGTAGTGGTGCTGGAACGAGATGGTGGTGGTGTGATTGTGAGGTGTGGCGACGGGGTCAAAGGACGCGAGTGATGGTGGGGCTGTGTGGTGATGCCACACACCGAGGCAAACATAGGCGGTCGTTCTCCTAGACGGTGGTGCAAGAAGGGTAATGGGTGGTTAATGGTTGATTGGTTGTCAATGATTCAATGGTGGAAGAGAAGGGTTAAGGTTTATAAGAGGGTTAAAAATTGGGTAAATAAGGTTAATACGATCCATGTCATTCTCTAGTCATTGCCATGTAAGATAAAAATGCCAAATATGCAGCCACATTAAAAACTAACGGACCAATTTGACGGATTACAAGCCTAAGGTCACGCCTTGTTGTTATTAATAAAAGTTGGGGGTATCATAGAGGTTTTAAAACTGACGGGGTATCATGTAGAAAACTAAAAACATAAGGGTACTATATAGAAAAACCCTAATTTATTTTTTAATTTTTTTTGGGGTTTTAAAGTAACGGACTTTCCCGATGAGAGTCTTCTTCTTTTTACCCTTTTATTTGATGGTTCTCTGTGATCAATGAAAGTTCTTTGAATTTCGTTTACCTTTCTCATCCGCAAGGATGGTATAGGTTGATTTTTATGGTCAACCTAGTTTCCTTACCTTATCAAAAAAAAAAGCAAAGAAAAATGCCAATTTCTAACACCTCAATAACTAAACCATCATGAAATTCGAAATATAAGAAATGAAGAACAAGAACACCTTCCATTTAACCAGTGGGATAAAGCAGAATAACACACCTTTGATTTATACCACTTGGAACAAACAGAACAACATCATCAATATCACAATTCTATGAAACATAGGGTCTTTCTAAAATTATATATATGCATAAGTTCCTTACCCGCAATTCAACTTAAAGTCCCCATCACAATATACATCATGAGACTCGAGAATAACAGCAGTGATAGCAGTCAATGCTTTGATAATCATCTGTAACCAAAAAACAAAACACAAAATTAATCATTTTCAACAAAACGGTGTGAACAAATAGTAGCAGAGGCATTCAGACGTACATACTGAACAATACCAATCTTGATGACTTGGTAAAACCACTGACCAAGTACCCATGGTTTAAGGAAAAGACTCATCGGAAAATGATGTTTCACAACTCCTTTTTCAGAACTATGCTCCAATAGAGGCGCCTTATGAGCTGCACGTCCTTCCCTTTCCATAAATTCAATCGTTCTCTCTTCACCACCTTTTTGAAAGCAATGTAATACTTTTTAGAAATAAATAAAAGTGAACTGCGCAGAATTTTGACACTAAAGCACAATCCTTAGAATATCAAACAAAGAACTACAACTTATAAATATTAGCTGCTAATGAACTTTTAAGAAAGTAAATGATAGACAACATTAAAACAACATTCACCAATGATTTTCATTATGGGATAGCACCGTTTCGAAAAAAATAAATTTCCTTGAAAATATCATTTTCCAGTAACTAAACTCTTGTGTTTAGTTACATAAGCAAAGAGAATTCAAAGACAAATCTATCAATACAGGCTATAGCTGATCACATACACAAAGGAAACCATGCATGTAAATTTTTTTCAAAAGTCGTGATGCCGCAGATAGAATATTCGCAGAGCACTTATACTGACAAAGGAAATTTCGAAATGGAATATCCACTTATTCGTGTTTTGATACATCCCAATTATAAGCAAACAGCATATCATAAGTGTGAACCAGTTCAAGGAAATAGCTTTTCTGGGTGCTGAGTGAAATAGGCCACCCAAATTTAAGGTGTATTACCGTATGAGCAGCATGAAGTCTTCTGCAGAAAGATATTGTTCAACAAGCACCAACTAACGCTTACAGATTAGTAGAAGTTTTAAAGACAAATTATAGAGTACCAAGAAAACTCTTCACAGATTCTGGAGATCTGATGATCTAATCTAAATACATACTCCTCAAATTAGGACAAATACCACACTTCTGTTGTTGATGCCTCATCAAATGGCCAAAGAGCTCATGCCAGACCCTCAGGCGTTAAGTACGCAAGTAATGATAAGCAGATCTGGCTATTACACAGCACTACACAGAAGCGACCTCTTGAATCCTAAATATCAGCAATGGGCTATTACACACCCCTTACTAGAATTTAAAAGAGGGCTAACATGTGAAGAAATGAAACTTGGGATAATGGAGAAAGAGGAGGGGTGTAATAAAAGAACTAGAAGAAAATGATATAGAAATTGCATAATATTGTGCCTCATTAACAGCGATTTTTGTACACAAGGGTCTGAGAGCATTACTGCATTAGTGTCTCACTGTCCCACCTAGGCGTGCTTTTTTAAACTAAACTTATAAGCTATTCGAGAACACATCTTCTGATCATAAAGTTTAAATTTATAGATCATTGTATCATACCATGAAGCCAAATATATGAACACTGCTACAAAGAGATGAAGCAATTTATTTATATTTCCAACAATTAGGCTATCATTTTGCTACAATATTTGATTACTTCTTGTCCATGTATCCTTTTGAATGATTTGTATAAAAAAGATTAGATATTACCTTAACAACTCAAAAGAAGCTTTTGGCCCGGCAATCTATGTTACTCAGACTCATTTAGAAGTATCCGACACGGGTACGTGTCCAAGTGTCGGACTCGGCTGTTTTTATGAAAAATATGCATATTTTGGTTTAAAATAAGGTGTCCAAGTGTCATACCCATGTCCGAGTGTCGAGTGTCGGACACGGGGACGCGAGGGAATTAGAAGAGTCGGAGTAACATAGCAGGCAATGAGGAATTTAGAGATCAGTGTGAGTAGACTAAAGGAGTTTTCAGGTTGTCCAACTTAGAAGAAATGCATTCTAATTACCCACTTAAAACAGTTGGCGTTGGGGGGAAATAAAGGAAGGTGAATATTTTAGCAAACGTTTAATTATCCGCCTAAACACCGCATTATGAAGCAAAAGGCACAATTGGCCTCGTCCGACAAATATAGATCAACACATAAACGAAAGTTATAATTTCAAATGCATACATGAAACCATGACATTATAATAAAACTTACCCAAACATGCTACTAAGTATCTGCCAAAGCAATACATGGCAAAAGCCTCATAGCAATCACGCAATATCTCCATGTCAACACTTATTTCTGGCCGCATCATTGAGACAAACTGCAGAAACGAAGCATGTCAGCATAGTAAGAACATGCACACTGAAACTATCAAAAACCATCAATAAAACCTCAGATTAGTCTAGTTAATATAAAAAATGTTTAGGCACAAGTGCACAACGCCATAGCACACTGAAATTGATGTAGTGACATTTGACATTAATATGTCAACTACAGTAGAGGCAAACGGTTAAATCGTATGAAATACTTCAACTGGCATCTCAAACATCCAAACAGTAGACTTTATATGTTTTCATTAAAAAGAATAGTTTAGAAACCTTGAAGAAAAAGGTAACTTTAAAATAAATAAACAAAAAGAAAACATTGTTAGCTACCTCGCATTTCAAGTTCATAAGAATTACCTGTATGTTAGGGCACAGGAATTAAAGAGCTCAATAATGTGGTAAAAAAATAAAAGCTGAGGGATGTGAGAGTACTGTTTAGGACTCGTAATTAAGAAAATGAGGATTCATTGGTTCAACATTATATATTTATGATACGGCACAAAAATTTATCGGCCAAAGGTACAAGGAATAAACAGCAAATTCGTGATGCAAATGGCTGCAGAAAGTTCTGCCTGCTTGTCTTCTCAAAGTTTATGGAAACCGTATACATCCTTACAGATCGTAAAAAGAAATTATGCACCGAAACCAAATCTAGAAGATATATCATGTCATTCCATAATAAGTTTGAGACAATGTTTGTAATACTCATTCTTGGCATTATACAACAACTTCTTTTCCTACTATTGCCTATCTTTGACAGTATCCATATAATATAAATTGTCACTGTTACCCTCTCTAACAAGACTTGTATCTAGTGCAGAATATTCTGCTTATACACATCACCAAACCACATACACGCTTAAATGGAAGGCTTCCGAAGATGATTTCATGTAGAAAACATGAGCTTTAATTTTTATCAGAAAATATGTTGAGAAACTTGAGTAAAATAACAGGGGATTTTGAAACAGCGTCCATCTAGGCATCAAACGTAAGGAATTTGACAGATATTTGTTTAACTGAAATTTTGTTCCGAACATCTTAATCCAACATCTGCACAACCACATTACAGGATAATTCTCAGAAAATTTAAGACAGCCTATTTGGTATACCTAGAAATATCAAACTTGGCAATGGGTCCATTAAAAGACTTCAAAGCTTATATTGCCCTGCTCGCACCTTACTTGGGCGGAGTACGGATAGTATTGTACAGCTGGTGGGACGGTGGGGGATGAATTGAACATTTACAAAAAAGTGATATGTATATATACATATATAAAAGTGAGTGTTACCGATTCTATAGAATAACAAGGAACCATCAAGAGGACTCCAATGAGAAACTTCTGCTCCTGTATAATATTGTAAAATGATAGCATAAATAAAATGGTAGTGCGAAAATAAAAGGCAGGGTAAATAAAAAAAGAAGAAAGCTGGGTGACCTCGGGATTCTTGTAAGCAGAAAGGTGTTCAAAGAGAAGGTATAAGGAAAGACACAAAGTGGAAAGGACGAAGGTGCCAGATATAAGAACAGCCCATATTGGAGTAGTGTATCCTTGTGAAGATGAATATAATCCGATTAAATACGGCTTCAATTCTACCATCGAGAAACAAATGATCAAACTAACAAATCCCTAAATCCCTCAATTCAATTTCAAACCCGCTATTATTTTACAACTTTCTTTGCTTGATTGCTTCCCTCAACCTCTCAACCTTATGATCTACACTCCTAAACTTGTTTCTCTTCTCCGGCCCCGTTTTTCAGTCTTTCTCCTATCTACACCCTCCACTTTCATTCTTGTATTCTATTTTATATATTTCTCCTCTTTTTTACTTTTCTTTTTTCTTAAATGGTTTTTTTATTCGAATGTGCCCAACATTATTCACTTATTGTTAGTCTTACTTATTTGTCTCAAGCTTAACACCACTCTCATACGAACTTTACTCTTTCACATACAATTTTTACGATTTTACCTTGTTGTTTTTTCTCATCCCAACATTCAAAACCCAATACAACTTATTCCCATCTCCCTCGCTCAACTCACAACCATGGTGCACCACCACACACCCTCCTTAGTCACACGACCACCCAACCTCTTCTCGGTCGCACCAACCACGATGAATTGGAGAAGTTTTTTTAAACATGACAAGATTTCACAACCTATACTCTATAGAAAAATAACCAAAGACGGAAATGAAAAAAGTGAAACACCAAAAAATAATTCAAACAAGGCACAATGATGGTCAGGCATGAATATTGGGAATTCTGAAGACATGTCTTCAAACAACTGGATTAGATCTAATTCTTGGTCAAATACATCAATACATCCCATGAAACAAGTGAAGTGAATCAACTGATTGTGTTGGGAAACCTCCTGCAAATATTTGCAAACGGGACTATTCCTTGGAAAAAAATCAAAAACCGAAAGGAAAGAGACCAAGGCCCTGTTCTTTTGGACTGAAATTGTCTGAACTGAACTGAACTGAACTTAATGGAGCTGAACTGAACTGAACTGAACTTAATGGATTTGAACTGAACTTATCTGACTGAACTGAACTAAACTGAAATAATAATAATAATAATAATAATAATAGTAGTAGTAGTAGTAGTAGTAGTAGTAGTTGACTATGCGGTCGCGCACCTAGCAAAAATAAAGTCTCTAGACTTGACAACAAATTAATGTAGTAAG
>VHZZ01004522.1:40023-72486 GCA_009801015.1 Silene noctiflora | reverse complement strand
TGTGAGACCATCTTGATTGATATCTAGGCTATTCTTGTCGGGCAATCAAATGGGAAAAGGGAGACTAAAGATAGAGTTTGTTCTCATTTTTTGCAGAAGAGTACATGAAGATCAACTCAAATTAATTAAATTCTTTATTGTTAACTGTTCTGTTGGATCTTAAGACTCTTTTGGCAATTGAATTCTGAGCTACTGTCTTTAATCCCATGTCCTTTCTTGCAAATTATCACTTTCGTGACTTTCGTGAGCATTCTTTCTGCATTAGTATTCAAATGTTCTTCTGCAAATGCCACTAAGGTCGGTAATTGCTGTTAATCGACTTTAATTTTAATTCACGTCAATCCAAACTCTAATTTTAAAAATAAATCATATTTAATAAAAAAAACATTAGTTAAATAGATTAAAAGATGGTATTAAAAAAGTTGATAAAACGGAAAAATTACATGTGATATGCAGGAATTACGATCCATTATTGTCGAACTATTAACGAATTTGTTAGGTTTTGAAAACAAAAAGTAGGGAGAGAACTTTTTTTAATTATTTTGTAAACAAAGGGCAATCACGGAATATCAGGTGCAAAATGCGCGGGATTTAGTAAACTACTGCGCGAGATTTAACAAGTCCCTTTTTTCAATTATGTCATAATTAATGACGGTAGAGAGAAACTTAGGGTGTTTATTGTAGGGAGGTAAAATAGCTAGTAGGATTTGTTTTATGCAAATCAAATTAGAGTATATTTATAGAATTAAAAGAGGATTATATTGGAGTCAATTAGTGACATGACGGTGGGACCACTTTCTTTAGTAGGCATATTATTTAGGCGGGAATTTTAGAATTATGTTAATCATCTTTTAGTATATAGGGAATGGATGTTGAAAAGTATATTCTTATTGTCCTAATTAAATTCACCAAAACTTAATTGAGACCGTTTTTTTTATTTATTTTTTTTATTCTTTTTATCCATTAATAATAACCCTTTTATTGTAGATGGTGATCTAAAATAATTCTTTAATTTCATACTTGTTTACATAATAAGGGTATTCATTTATTGCTAATCATAGTTTGTACCTTTTCTACTCCTATAGAACCACTTTTTTCATTATTAATTGTAAAAGGTATTTCAATAAACTTATTAACAGATAGTCTCTCAGAAAACTTACTTGAATGAATTATGGGTACTCAAATTTAGGGACTCCATCATTATTACAAGAACTAACAAAAAAAAAAATTCTATCGAGTGTATTATTATGTATAATATTATAGTACTAGTTTTAATCCCGTGCAAAAATTACATGAGTTATTTTTAAAACTATGATATACAAAATTTGTTAACTTATATGAATAATTTTTTGATGTCTTTTTGCATTTTGCATTGATACAACTACCTAAAATATTTTTTTTAAATGATTTGATATATAAAAATTAAAAAATAAACAACTAAATGAATGACAAATTTCAAAGCTGATAAAAAAAATGCAAAGTGCATATGCCACTTGACTGGATCTGATCTGTAATTGTCGTTCTATATTTTATTAATGACATTGATAAGGGTTAATTAATCCGATAATATTAATCATATAAATTTGTGACTCAAGTTAATTAAAGAGATAAAATTATGATCATTTCTAATTAAGTTATTCAATTAATCTAAGAGATCAATCATATCATCTACTACCAAACATTCCTATCATATGCTAAAAAAATAAATTCACTTAAAGAATGTGAGTTAAGCACTTTAGCGGAAAAGATGACGGTTTGTAATTCATAGGCTTTTAAAAAACTCATTTTTTATATTCCCTCCACACACTCATTTTAACCATATTAAAATACTTCACTGATATATTAGAGAAATGGGTTGAAAACGAGTGTGTGGAAGGAGTATATAGAAGATTGAAAATTTTAATTTTAATAAAGAAGGATGGAGTAAATATTATTAAAATATGGAAAAAAAAATTGTAATCTAATTTAATGAAAAAATTGACATTAAATAATTCCACATTTAAATAAAATTTGATTGTCGACGAGGGAGTAAAAATAAATTTAATTGTTTTAGAAATGAGAAAATAGAAAGTAGGGTGATGTTACCATGATAATATTACATGGTTGAAGAATGAGGAATGCAAGAAATATTTTTGTATTAATAAAAGTAAGATTATATTCAATAAGAAGTCTTAATTTTTATTATATTAATTTTTTTTTATTATTCATGGATATATGACAATGTGGTTAATTCTAATATTCTCATTGAGTAAAGTGTACGATAGCGTTGTACGCCTGGTGTAAATTTTTTCTTCCAAGTGTAGAAACTTCAATATTGCTAGATTGTGCGAGTGTAGTATATTATTTATGGTTTGACCGATTAAATTAGCTAATATCATTGACTCCAACTCATTAATGTGTACCCTTAGGACACACGTTAGAAAAACCGATATAACTTTGTAATAATTGTTAAAATATATGGAGTATCAATTACTTAGTTAAAAAAGGTAACAATTGTAAATTATTTAGTTGATGTTTTTTTATGGGTGTTGATTTTCGTAGTACGTTTTTTACTCATACAGTACACTATTTCCCATATTACCCTTTGCATTTCTCTCCCAGTCCCATGTAATGTGTACAACATTTGGGGAAAAAACGTGTTACATCCCCCTCCACCACGAGCCACCACCCCCCTGCCAATATTTCCTCCACCTTCACTTCCCCCTCTGCCACAGCCCCTCCCCTTCACCCCTTCACTGTTACCGAAAAACACTGGTCGTCGTGACCACTGATGACGCACTGCTGCCCTTTATTTTCTTCCAACTCCCTCCCATTCCCCCGATCCAATAAGGCGATAATGCCGCCCCTCCCACTGCCACCCGCTCGACGACGCCGCACCTTCCCTCTTACCCTCACAGGCGGTTGTCTGTCCCCCTCCCGTGACAAAGTTACCCTAAATTCATTAAATTTTACAAAAAAAGTTTATTTGGTTCATAATTACTTTATATGTATGCAATTAACAAACTAATTTCTATTTTACATTCAAATTATTGTATATAATTGACGAAGTTTGATTCACTTGAGAGGTTATGCGATTGGAGTTGAGAGAATTAGGTTTAAGATTAATTTTAGCCAAGGGCGTACAAATGGAAAGTATTGCGCAAAAAGTACTGAAATAAGTAAAAAACGTACTGCGAAAATAAACTACGTTTTTTATTTATATTTCTCATGCAAAATGTCAATTAAATAAGTACTAATTTTTATTTCTTTTTCAACCAAAACAATTTCAACAACTACTTAACGTCCATAATTAAATTCGAACATAATTTTTTTTAGAAACAGCCAAACCCATTAACTTAACGTAGTATAATTATAAATAAAAGCAATTCAAAAGGAAAAAATGCACCTAGACAAACCATTGTCCATATTATAAAAAATTGAATCCAAGGTTCCAAAAAAGTGGAAAAAAATCTCGCTTTTTTTTTTTTTTTCCTGGAATTACTCCCATATACACAACTTGTATAAATAGACACACAAACTTACGGAATAGTAGCTCCAGCATCACGTGCCTCAAACAATTTCGTCTATATTTAAAACGCGCAAATAGAGCAGTAGTACTCCATTATAAATAGAGCAGCATTGGCCTGATTGTGTTCTCCCTGAAAGAATCGCCATTGTTGCTGAAAGAGGACATCCGCCATTAACAAGCGAGAACCTCAAAGAAGAGAGAGAGATAGACAAATTAATTAATCTCAAGGTCTCTCTTTCTCTCTTCTTCTTCTTCAATCTTGCTTTTGGCGATCATATTCTAATCAAATTTGTCAGCTTTCCTCTATTTTTCTACCACATTCTCATTTTTTAAGGTATTCTTTTCTATTCTTATTTGTGTTCAAGTTTCAATCTTTCTTATATTGCTAGTTTTTTGTTATCAATCTGATCTGAATAACAAACTTTTTGTATTTGTAAAGTTTGATTGATATTGATTTGAATGGTGTAAAGTTTTCATCTTTGAGCTAATTTATTAATTGAAATGGAATGGATGCTAAGTATATGGAGTTGAATCTGAGTTATTGCTGATTAATAAAATGGATTTTGTTTAGGTTTACAAATTAGGGTTAGATTATTATGTCAGGATTTCAATTTTTATGATCAAATGCAGAAGTTTGATTAACTATGCAAACATTTCAACATTATGCTAATATGTTAATTCAATTAATTGTGTTTTTATTGATTGAGTTGAAATGGGTGTTTAGTAAAATATAAATTGTCAATTCAATTAATTGTGTAAATTAAATGGAAGAATTTGAACAATATGTGATGATTTGAACCTTTTGCTAATTTTTATTGATTAAATTGAAATGGGTCTTTAGTGAACCCTAAGATGCCCTTTTGTCTTTTAGTAGACCCCCTTCATACTTTAATTACAGAAAGTGTAAAGTCAACTTGAAATTCATGATCTACTTAACATGCTTATGTGTGTATAGTCACGTTATCAAGTTGTGTTATTTGTATATTGTGATTGTGGAGTAATGGGGTTCTAGATGGATATTAAAATTATAATCCTCATGTAAATCATAGAATTTGATTACGATTGCATTGCCAATTTCAAAGTCTTTTTAAGTGTCATTGTCATTGTGAGCATAATCTTACATATCGGTGGAATGTAAAATTGCTACCGGTTATTAAGGTTTACAAGGTGATTGTTGTCGAATGTTTAGATGATGTCAATCTTGTTAAATGTCCTGATAACTGAGATCAGGCTTCGAATAGATAATGAGATAATCCTCAAACGAGAATTTATGAATTTGATGCAAAAAATGTGGTCAATGGTTAAACAAATGGAGATGTTAGAATATCTCAGACAGCTTAGTCAAGCATCCTCTTCTTGCCTCTTATGTTTGTAGGGGTTCAAACCTCATTACCTCATTAACTGACTTGTAAGGTAGCCGCGTGCTTAATACTTCCTCAGTTCCTCCCATGAGCTACAAAACCCAATCTACCCGCATTCCCAAATATGTGAGGGAAAATTTGAAATATAGCTAGATTAGATTGAATAGGGAGATTAATAAGAATATTTTGAAACTCCGGAAAAGTTAATTAGTGGCTTTTAGTGCAGGAAGGGATGGCCAAGGAATGGATAAAATGGAAAAAAGGATTTAAGTTTCTACCAATCACAATATGACCATTTGTCTTTTTCTAAATTCTAAACATGTAGAAATAGGGAATAGGTTATTTAAGTTTGGCCCTTGATAGCATGTGTTGCTTTTTGTATGATAAAATGCTGGCCAACCTTGTTTGATATTTGAAATGAATTATAGCTTGAGGCTTGTAGTTGTGTCTTATGGTGGAGTTAAGATAAAAACAAACAAGAAGGGCTCAAAATGATAATGAGGAAATGGCACTACCCCCATCTTATTTTTACCATTTTCATTTGGCTTTGGTAGTTAACTCAGGTTAACTTTCTCGATTTATTTCTCTTAATCTTAATATATACTAACGAGATACATACATACATACATACATACATACATGGTGAAATATATTATCATTCTTTTTAAAAGTGTGTACCTACTGTGTATTTTCAAACATATTGGTCAAACTTTCTATCCTTTGAAATATCAGATGAGGACAATATAAATGAGACGAAGGCAGTATTTATCATGGTATTATGGTTGAAACTCCATTTAACTTGATGAAGCTGTGAATGTTACTGAATTCTAAGCTGGTGGGTATTAACTATTAAGGCTGCTATTTCTTTATTCTTTGTTGGGCAATTTTTTCATGTAGCAGTATTACATCGCTTATGATAAACGGTGGATTATTATATTATTATGTGATTAAGTGTATCATTCAAGCATGTTCCACTTGAAATGTTTGGTCGTTTGATTTGTGCCCCATTTGACCCTTCAATTCCAGTTTTAGCCCTTTTTGAATATGTCTGGTTGACTTGGCAAAAACACCCTTTTCACATTTACAGCTGTATGATTCATACATACATATAAATATATGTGCCAACCATGCAAGGTTTGGAGCATGATTTGTCTTGAACTACTTTAATCAAAAGTAAGATTGTAATTCATTCTAACTGATCAAGTTGCATTCCACCTTCTGTCAGACATTCAACCATGGTGTTCTGGATTTTCGGCTATGGTTCATTGGTGTGGAACCCTGGGTTCCAATATGATGAGAAAGTAATTGGCTATATCAAGGACTATCGGCGGGTCTTTGATCTTGGTAAGATGATTACTTTTTTGCTAAATTTTAATCTACATACAGTTGCATGTCTTCTTCACAAAATACTTACGTAAGGGTGTTTTACATAAGCATTATTCCATATTGACAATAGCAAGCTATTAGCTATTTATAATCAAATGCATCTTAAAATGTTGTTACTAAGAGGTTCTTTGTAGAGTCATTTGGTAAATATGTTGTCCAACAGTTCTCTGTGTGAAACCCCTTTACAAGAGACTATATGACCTTTGTAATCATACTCAAACTATGTAATTTGTTTCTCAGCATGCATTGACCACAGAGGTACACCTGAACACCCGGCCAGGACTTGTACTTTGGAATATAGTGAAGGATCAATATGCGTAAGTTGAATTTTATCACTTGCAATGTTTCTTTTTTATATTCACTGCAAATTTTTTTCGTTCTTCCACTCACTTTTTTTAACATTTGCTTCTTGTTCCAGTGGGGCGCGGCATACTGTGTAAAAGGCGGTCCTGAAGTAGAAGCAGCAGCCATGCAGTATTTAGAGCGACGGGAGTGTGAGTACGACCACAAAATGACTGTCGATTTCTATAAGGTGAGGAAATAAGCGAATTGTCTTGATTCTTGAATCGCTGACTTTTTTAAAATGCTGTTGCCACTTGCGTTAGTATTGATTGTTATTGTCTTTGTGTGATCTCAGGAAGGAGAGGAAGATGAGCCCTTAATCACAGGAGTTGTGGTGTAAGTTGCCTACAGCTGTTCATCATCTAATTATGCATATGATGAACGTGCTCCCTCTGATACAAATATCTTGTTCAATGCAGCTTCATGTCCACTCCCGATGTAGTATCGAACAAATATTATCTTGGGCCTGCCCCAATTGTTGATATGGCCTGGCAAATTGCAACTGCCTTTGGTCCCTGTGGAAACAACAGAGACTATCTCTTCTCACTGGAGAAAGCTATGCATGATCTAAGTAAGTTTATCTGTTACATAATTCACCTTATTACTCTAATTTCAGTTTTCTTAGATTTATAGCTATGTCGTGTGTGGCGTTTATAGCTTTATAAGGCTTCACTGCACTAGTTGATGACAACATTTGTCGACTAACAACTATCCTATTCTACTACGCTGGGTTTCATTGAGAAATATGTGAATGCTAAGAGACCTACCCCAAATGGACCCTCAGTTTCATTTTTTCCTAGGCCATTTGTCCAGATGAATAATAAAATGCCAACCTCTCAGTTTCATTTCTTGTAGCCTCATTTGTCCAAATGATGGTGAAATGCCGAAAATGACCCGAATCACAAGCGTTTGAACTCAGCTGGGGCCAGGTCTGGACAAGAAAATGAGTGAGGCAAGACTTGAACCTGTGATCATTAAGTTATAAGATTATTATTTGACCATTAACTAATGGTATTGCTGAGCACAATTAATACAAAACCTAAAACCTGGGGGCCAATGCCTTGCTAGCCCTTCTACTGTTGGCCTCTCGATTTGCATGCATATAGAACTAGCTAGGACTGTTATCCAATGCTTGTCACGTGGTCCATAGCAGAGCTGTGTTATTGACAATAGGTATTTTGGACAGATCATGAAGACGATTATGTGATAGAGCTAGCCAAAGAGGTGAGAAAGGTACTTGAGGTAGCTAAGGAAATAACAAAGGAGAAGTTGCTTGTTGCAGAGCCACATGTCACAGTCAAGGACCATATCCCTTCCCTTCAACTACGTCCTCGTCAAGAAGCTGTTGCAATGGACTCATGATCGTGGGTTTTCTGATTATTTCCTCTTGAGCTTAATCTCCTGTCACTCACAATTAGGTGGAATTTAACTTCCTGTAATGTTCTTAACTTTAACACGGAGGAGGGGTAGATTAGTGCCTTGATACATGTAGGAGGCCATAATGAGGTGCTTGTAACTGGAAAAATCAGAAATGATGTTTGAATCATCTGATTGCGACTTTTCTTCTTTGATGTAATAATAAAATAACTTCACATATGGATTATACTTTGCTTTCAGATTACTCTTTTGATTGCCATTTTGAATGTCGAATGATTAGAACTGCCGAGGCCAATACTACAACATCCAAGGCTCCTGCCTATATCTATGGTATTGGTGAAGAAGCGGGTTGAGGCATCTCAATGAAAGGGATGACGGATGCCACCCAAATCTTGTAGTATTATGGGCAAAGGCAAGATTTATTTTACTCAAAATTCCCTGCTAAGACGCTGAAAGGTTGTAGCAATCCTTAAATTCCATAGGCGGCTTGGAGGTTGTATATGCTGGTGAACATTATGAGATACGGATTCAGAGGGATAGATTATTACAGGACTATGGAAATAGCGTTCCATATACTCCCTATGGGCTACCTAGTTTTACATTCGATTGACCATTCGTTCTTTGCCTCTGTATGGAAAATTTTGACTCGCCAAATTATTTCACTTTGCAATATTTCATGAATCTGTTTTCCAAAATCTGCCTGAAATACCGAGAGTTGTATAACTTCACAATCATAAGCATAGAAAGATAAGGAGTTTAAATATTTTTTTCATTTGCTACAACATATACTATAACCTATAACTCAACCTCCCTTCTTGAGGTTATTGTCTAAAATGGATAGCCGCAGCAGGCAATTAGAATTTGAACCAACTTGTGGATAAAAATGTTGCGAACAAGCGGAGAATACAAGTGAGCCAGACTAGATCGCTACTGCTAGTACAAGTAATATTTGCCTAATCAATGACCAGAGCAAAAATAAAGAGCCAAGAGACGACATCTGTCCATCTTTATTTGAAAGACGTGCGTCGAATTTTTAGATAGCCAAACTTGCCTGCGCCTGGGGATGAGCCTTCGAATAGAAATGGCAAATAGCCAGTTGAAGCTTTATATCTCTGCTGAATCTGTATACAACACAGTTGACATTTCATTCAAATGCTTGACATATTAACAAGACCATAAAATCCTCACTAGTTGATGCTTTACATTGTTATACTAGTTTGGTTTGAGGTTGACATTCATTCAAATGCTTAACATACTAACAGTTGACATTCATTCCTAGTACACATTATGTGGCCTTCAGCAACAACAACAAACATTACTGTGTGAGGTTGTGCCTCAATGGCAATGATCAGTGGCATAGCCATGTGGTCTTGCGTCACCACTAAGAGTGATAATGAGACGAGACAGCTCGCAAGCAGCTCGAGATCGGCTCGGTCAAAGCTTGGCTCGGGTCCTTTATGAGTCAAGTCGAGCAAGGCCAAGCTCAGCTCGAAAGCTCGCGAGCATTAGTACTATAATTTATTTATTTTCCTAATGAGTTTATTTTACATTTAATTTATGAAAATAAAATAATTTAACAAAAAAATTTGAGTCTCGGGGTCCAGTGGCATAGCAAGGTTTAGTATAATGGGGTCCCAAGACTCCAATTCAATAAAATAAATAACATTTTATAACTAAATTGTCAACATACAAAAGTGGGAGAGTTGGTTTAAGCTTCTTATTCCAATCAAATGACAAAGAGTTCAAATTCTACTACAAGCAATTTTGGCCTGCTTGAATTATTAGCTTTGAGCCGTGCTCAACTCGATCTACGATCCGAGCAGCCCTACGCTCCCGCTCAGCTCGCCTCGTTATCACTCCTAGTGACCACATATGTTTTGACAGCATTTTATACTGCTAGTATCAAGTTATTCTAGTTTACAGATCCCATATTAAAGAGACAGTGAGAATGAGCCTAAAAATGACCTTACATTCTCGAATTTCTGGATTCACCACAGCTCAATGACTCCCGTATATGGCATGGTTAGGGGTCAGACATACATAACCAGTCTTACCCTGTGTTAAAAACACAGATACACTATATTGGAAGTACCCATATTGAAAATTGTGTCATAAAATTCATGAACACCATGCTACACGATACTAAGTGTATAGAGAGATCAATGAGCCATTTTGTTGTCTTCAGTCATATTTCAAAGCCAAAGAACTGAGTCTTAGGCAGCATTTGATAATGGAATATGGCTTGGGCACAAAAGCTGCCAAATGTTTTCTGATGAGCAAGAGGGCAGAGAAAACTGTATATTGTACAAACCAATGGTGGATCTCAGTATAGTTGGGGGCCCAGCCCCTGCTGCCCTTTTTCGGTTCAAATGATTACACGTATGGTTTCAGATTGAACATACCTCATAAATTTGCTGGCTGCCCTTCATGGAGTTCCGACCGACTACACAAACGGTTCCACCAGAGCCGCCACCTGTTATTTTGGCCCCATAGAGGGCAGTCTCCTTGGGTTCAGATGCTTTGGCATGCTGCATTTCCTGCACCAGCTCTACAATTCTATCAGTCCCATCCGAGCCTAGACCACAAGCACTGTAGCTGTAGTGACACTGCAAAAGTATATGAAGAAAAATGCAGTCAATTAACACCACATTCATTGATCAAACTACAGCTTCTGCATCTTTTGGAAAAACAAAAAATTCTTCTGTTTTGTGCTTGTCACACGAGCGATTCTGTTTTTCTCAGGTAGATAACAGAAAGAAAAGGTCAGGGACACATGGAAAAAGGTGAGATGTAAGATGGATAGCATAATATCCTCTTAAACACCCGCCTGCTCACTGGTATTACTATTTCGGACATTATGTTAAATTTACCACTAAACATCTTCTGAATACACTAATATTTTGTAGTAGTAAAAAATACTTCTATTTCGAAATAAAAAGGTAATAGTGATTATTATTGGCTATTTACCTGGTAGATGAGCTCCCCCAAAGCAGTCAGCTGATCTTCAGAGGCAGCAGACGTCAGAAGTGCCTTGAAGGCCTAAAGCCAATTAAGAGACTTTTTGTTAGCACTAAACCATATAATTGTGTTTTCATCAGTTATAATTTATAAGGCTAATGAGTTGATTTCGTAGGGCGTTTTTTTTTTTATGAACATCGGTTTCATTTAAGTGAATTGGGATTCAACCAGAGTCAGAAGTATTGGGTTCGGAGGTGTGGAGTACATGCTCATATAAACGCATTACGAGTTTACGAGTGTAGAGGACAAGAAATGTCGGAAAAGACCTGATATGTCGGCTTAGACATGGTCGCTTGGTGCAGGAATGGCCACATGACGAAGCTAAAACAGAATGGGGAAGGCTGTAACAGCCTGTGGGGCGGCTGGCTAGCTCAACCGTGGGTCGGGCCTCCGCCGCATGGCGTGGCTCCTCTGTTTTGTGGCGCCTTTTCGTCGGTTTTGCACGGTTTTGTTAGTTAATTTATAACTAATCATTCTTATCCTCTTATTCTTGGTATGTCTCTATATGAGAGATATTTATATGGTGAAGATTCATCATTATAAATATATACAAACATTTTCACTTTGAAATATGAGGAATACATTACATTAATATTACTTTGGATTTACGAAATCAAAAGCACAAAACTCTCTTAGTATCTCTTGACTCTATTTGCCAAGATCAAGAGGGAAGGTTGATCGTATTATCCCCAAAGAGATTTCGTGTAACCCAGGGCAAATTGAAGGGTCGAAATACTCTTTAAGGAAAGTGTTTCCAAAACGTGGTTCGGTCATTATCCAAGCACCCTTGTATTAATATTGTTTCATTGTTGTTAATTATTGCAATTTCCCCAACAAATTTAACATGTAAGGCCATCTCACAAATGTTTTTTTACATGAAAGATAATAGAAACTGCTGTAAGTCAATCCTAACGAAGTATAGGAAGTGAAAAGGTAGGAAGCGGCCATTCACATTAGTTTTAAAAATTTACATGGAACCACAATATTTTCCTTGAGTTTCAGAATCATGTTTGAAACTTCATTCAATTCTAACTTCTACGGCATTATTAAGAAAATAGCAAAGAAAACATACTTTATCTCAACATATATCCGTACTTTAGCTATCTAATTTTTATTATATGAACTGCAAGGTAACTTTCCTAAGCAACAAACTTAAAAGTAAATTTTAAAAGACCACCATTCTTTCAAGGATTTTCATGAAGCAGGAAGCAGGTAAATTACATGTAGCTGAATCATTGATTACGTTATACAAGTAAAAGGGAATACTTTGCCACTTATCAGAAAAAAATCCTGTTACGTAGGAACTAACCTTCACTCGAAAGTTCTCATATATAGGATGCCTTGCAGATGCTCTGACAGCATAATCCCTGTTTGGATCAATAACTGTCACTGGATCATTGTGGTTCCAATATTTCTTCAGGAAGGTTTCCCCATCTACGCTTTCAGGTAGAGTGTTAACATAAGCAGCTTCATACCTGATGTTTTAAAAAAAATCAATCAATAGCATGAGATGACGAGATCGTCACAAAACAATTGAAATTCATAGCTCTAGGTAAGAAGGAAGAGAGCTTGAGAACCAAGAACATGTCAAAACAAACTCTAAAACAGTAGCTTTCTGGTTCTACTACTACAACCCTGTGATCCTTGGTTCCTAAGTCCTAACTTCTTAATATCAGTTGTCACAATGGTAACTTTAATCCCCTAACATCTAGCATGGTATCAGATTGTGCTATCAGACGCGGTAACTGTCACGAATCGTGGTTGCGTGCTATGATACGTTGGCGCGTTTACTGTCGCGGTTTATTGCTGCTTGTTTTTGTATTGGTCAACTTAGCCTTATCTGTCTAGTACTCTAGTAGTCTAGTGTCATCTTTATTTGTCATGTATTGACCAAATATCGGCAATCATTGGTGAAGAATGGCTGTATCGGTCACATATCTTCAGTCTAGTATCGACTTTATTAGTCCATAATTGGCTACCACTTTTCCATATTTGATGCACCATCATTCACTCTTTGAGCAGTTCACACAGTTTTACTCTCTTACTTCTACTTCAATGGAAGAAAATCATTTCCATTAAACCACAAGCATCATATATGTGAACCTCAAAAATATCGGGATTATCGAAAGCTTCCCATTCAACATAATCAGTATATGCTAAAACAACTCAGCATATGAAAGTGAAACACTGCAAAAGTAAACTTATCTTACAAAGATGGAAGGGCATACTTTCCTGACACATCTGATAGTGAGAGTGTGAGACAGCCAAGAATCAATGGAGCTGAATTTTCTTACAGTTTAGCATTGGCTGAACAATTTTCTTACAATAGAGAATCGAGAAAGAGATTTCTACTTGGCAGTAGGAAGAGCTCACCTATGAGGTGTTAGATTGCATAAATAATCCAAATTTGCTTCAGATCCAAGCAATTCAAAACTATTATCATCAGGATCACTGGGATTCAATAGATCATTGCTTGATTTTAAATGGGATAAAGTTTCCGAAGCAGAGGACTTTATCATCTCTCGGCCCATAAATGCGCCAATCCTGACTGATCCATAATCGGCACCTCCGACACTGTAAAGTAATTTAAATAACAAAATATGTTCTTTGTAAGGATCAAGTTTAGAAAGACTAGGTATTGAGCAAAGCAACATTTAAAGAGTTCCTTATAAATAATCAAATTTATATGGACGTAAATAGAACGTCCATATAAATGCCTGTCTAACAAATAGGAAGCCGACAATAGAAAATGCCTCCAATGGCTTGTCATTACCAAAACGATCAGAAGCATGATAGTATGATACAAATGTATATCAGTACAACAAGTCAACAACAACGTTGCCCTTGCTCCTACAAGGGTCCTGCTTATTGCGGAATAAAGGGTTGCATAGAAGCTACGCATCCTTGCCAGTTACCACTGTTGAATTACAAAAAGTCTGCTCTAGATACCTTGTTGAGTCCTCCGCAGCGGGCTTATAGAAATGGGTGCATGAAACTGGTCCACAAGCAAGTGAGGTTCCATCTTAAAACCAATTGGTGATAGCAGGAGTAGCCCACTCACTTATAAACTAGTCTCTTCACTCTTTTTCTACCAATGTGAGACAATGCCCCTCACATACATATGGGAAGAGAGTCCCCTTTCACATGTGTGTGATGAAACTCCCCCTCACTTGGCGCTACTCCGCACCCGATACAACCCCACACCGTCGGCTCTGATACCATTTGCTGAGTCCTCAGCAACAAGCTTATAGAAATAGGTGCATGAGACCGGTCCACAAGCAAGTGAGGTTCCATCCTAAAACCAATTGGTGATAGGAGGAGTAGCTCACTCACTTATAAGCTAGTCCCTTCACTCTTTTTCTACCAATGTGGGACAATGCCCCTCACACACATGGGAAAAGAGTCAGAGACCTCAACAAACCTTTAAAAAATTTTCCAAAATTGTACTGATGCACTAACTTGCTAAAAAAGAAGCACATATAGATTTAGTGAGCCATTTCGTTTGATTCCATCGGGATTCTAAAGTCAAACAACTGTTAGTTTTTGATCCATTGGAAACGGAAAATTGTAGTTTGTTCATTGGTCTAAAGCATAATTTACTTTGCCATATTAATCCATTGTTTTATATTGCTGATCCTCTCAGATTCCGAAAAAAGTCAATGAGAAAGAAACCAAAGGATAATATTAAAAAAAAGAAATCTTTTGAGGGAATAAACCTAGTAGTCTAGTTCTAGTATAGCTTTTGATCCAAATCCGTGCATCTCGTGACATGGGTGCATTTACTCCATCGTAATGTTGGTCATGCTCTATGTTTAAAACTGATTGATCTTCGTAAATAACAATAGGCGTGTCTTTGTTCTGTGCTCGAATTTCTTAACATTGAATTTTTGGCAAAGAAGGGTAGTTACTATGTGGAGGTGCGCGCGGTGTTGGCTGTTTTAGGGAACATATAGTTGAAGTGGAATACCTATTTATCTTCATGGATTAAACATTCTTTTTGATGATTGGGGAAACGAGGTTTTTAATTTTGATAGCTTCTTACTAAGCTTACGCCTCGGGTATTTTAAAGGGATCACAATTATGTTTTATTCAACAGAATTGGACTTGGAAGGCAAGATATTGTAGCCTTTTATTTGAAAATAAATTGGATCCCACAATGCAGATTCACATGAACAAAGAATGTGATTTCACATAGACCAATGTGCTTGTAAAGGGTCCTGCTGCAAATTAATATTTTCAACTTTTGTTAATTAGCGCAGGTACATACCTGTGTCTTATACCTGAATCAATACCCCAGAAGCGCATATGATTTGGTATTTCCACAAGCCCCAATACCTCAGCAGGCTGTACACATGTCCAAAGAATGACAACACGTCAGCAGTAAACACCAATTACACCGTAGCCCTATGCCAGTCAATATAAACTTCATGTGTCAGTTATTGTAATCCATTGCAGTAAGTAAACAGTTTTTTTGCTTCACCTGACACACCATCGCCAGAAGCTTATCTGCTTCGCCACATGCTGAGGTCATCTGGTCCATCACACCACATGGAGCTCCAACAACTCGATTTTCAACCTTGAATTAAGCAGATGCAAAGGTCAGACAAGCATGGCCCGAGAAATCCAAACAACATGTAAATCTGTCCAAGGGATCAGTTTGTGATTGTGAATATACCATTTGACAAAGCAAAGCAAGGTCTCTTGGAGAGAGATCTAATCCTGCAAACCATAAAGAAGAAAAATTCATAAAAATACCCCTCAAAAAAATTACGAGATAACATACAGTACAACTTAGTCTTAAATGAGTGTTCACAACAGCTTCCGAAGTCCAGCAACGACTTCCTAAGTAGCATACCTAACTTATAGAGACTTGAGCACTCCTGCAGGAAGACACTCATCATAGAAAGCTAAGCCGCTTAGTATGAATTGAATATAAATGCCACAAATGCAACTCCATTTGCATAAAAAAAAAGGAGCTCGGGTGAAAATAAAGCGATTACCATGAGCAGCTGCAACAGCTGTCATGCTAGCAACTTCCACAGAAGCTGATGAGGAAACACCTTTACCTTCAGGAACAGCGGAAGAAACCTACAAATTAATTCCAGGTAAAGGGGCAATTATACTCATTAATAGACCAATAACCAAAACAAAATAAATATACCACCCAAGTAACAGAGGTATCATTTCCAGTTCACCAGCATTCCGCACACATAATGGATAAAAGGTATTGTTAAATAAGCGACGGAATCTTTTAGGAAAAATTAAATAACAGCATTCACTTTGAAATTAAAAAAAAAGCCTTCTACTGCCTGTTTAGCTTAGGAAGCCAGCAATAAAATTTGGAGTAGTGGATAACCTGAATCTGGGCTATAAGCCTATGAGGCACTACTTGGCTATCCATTCCTACTAATGACTACACTGTGATTAGTGTAGTCATAACACCTGCTCTAATGGATCGAAAATTTTGGGTTGAAAATAGGCATAACACCCAAAAGCCATAATCGAGTTGTGTTGGTTGGAAGTGCTGAAGAGATTGCAAACATAATACAAAGATTACAGATTGCACTCAACAGGAGTCTGCGATGAGAGTTTTAGTGGAGTATAGCAGTCTTGAGACGCCTCATCATTTACAATTTGAAAGTGCTACAGGTTAGCACTTAGCAGTGTGTAGAGTTGGTGTTTTGCTGGAATGCAAATTAAAAATGGAGGTTACAAACTTCTGGTGGATTTGGAAGAGACTCTATATGGCACATAAGCGAAGATCATAATTTAACCATTTTTTGCCTCTCTTACTGCTTTGGCATATCACACTTCAAAAAAAACTTGTTAAAAGTTGAAAATTCACACAACAATTCCATTAAGCTATTCATTAATGTCTTTTAAGTAGTATGCTCCCTAGTGAAACGTTTTTTTATCTTCGCTCTTCAGCATATTTTATACATGTATCCATTTAATATTTGGTTATTAAAGCACAATTATAACATCAAAAACAACTGCCCTAAGGAGCTTTGGATGAATGCAACCTTACCCCTGAAAGACGGTTTCAAGATGACCCATGATAAAATTGCGTCGAGAATTGCATCAAATGACGGCTACTTCACAATGTAAAGAAATGCGATTAATTTAACGAGCTATTTTTCTTTATTCCTTCATAATCCGCAACCAAAGAATACTAAGTCTTTTGCTCCATTGGAAGTGGAATCATATTAGTAGCACTTACGAAAGAAAAGAAGATGAAGGAGAAAGTGAGAAACCAATACCAGCATACTAATGCTATCACTGAATTGTACACCCAATTCTGTCATCAAAACCAGAATTGTGCCCGCGACATATGCTGCCCACCTACAATTTATCGTGAATGTAAGAACAAAAGGTGCCAATGAGATAAAACAACTCAGCAAGACTTTTAAAAAATATAGAAACTGACTTCTGGGCAGGATCTCGGGAAAAGTATTTATGTGCTTGTTTGTATGAGATCGGTTTGTCGCCATCCATAAAGTCTGATAAATCCATGTCAAATGTTGGACCACGATTGCTCAGTTCTGCCCCAAATGAAACCTGTGAGCAACAATTCAGAACATATGCATGAGCGTGTCGTCTTTAGGATTGTAGTAAACTTCTGTTTGGTCAACTATAACTAATAGTAAACAAACTACCTAATACCTCAATGATTCCCGTAAATTGCGGGGTAAGGAGGTCGAATGTACGCATAGGCTGCTGCATAAATTGTTTTATCCAAATTTTGAGTGCCACACTTTCATAGATCTTTTAAATGTCCATTAAAGGTCTTCTAAAACTATATCACATTATAGAGAAACAAAAACATGAATTGCTTACTATTTGTAGCACAGGCTTTGGTCCCTGACCCTTGTCTTGCTGTCTAGCCTGTGCATGTTTCCATAGCTTGTGTTTACTTGGGTGGTTCTTTTGCAATGCAACATGGCATGCTTCTTTAATAGGCATCTGCAAGTGAAGGTGGAATTTGGGAGGATATGTGAGCAAATACAGCACCTAATTATTAAAATGTTTCACGAACCACGATGTAAATTTACATATCGAGTAGAAGTCTTAAAGGAATTGGCCATCAGGACTTCCAAACTTCAACCAGCTTCAGATCAGATACTACATTACATGTCTCATATACAATATCATCAGAGCCTTAATTCCAAAAATGCTTTGGTGTCGGCTGACATGAACCATCATCTGAAACCGTGATTGCATGTCTCATATACATAAACAATATTACTACGACTCAGGTACCGGTCTTAGATGCGGGTAGATCTCCAAGTGTTGGACACAACATGACTGCAATTTTAAATCATGGGACTTTGTCCTAAAATTAGAATACGGGTCAAGCCATGCCTCTTAAAACATAAATATATTAATAAGTTTGACGTTTTTGGTGTGTTTGTTTTTAAATGTGAATAGAGATGTTTGTAAAATAAAACTTAAAAATTATCAAATATTGCTCTTTAAGAAGTGTCAGACTGGTAATGGATTCCATGCCCATATCCTTGAATGTCATATGGGACATGGCCTACATGGGTACGGTCCCAATAGCAAAAACTCAAGTAATGAATTGCATGTAGACTGTAGTACAGAATACTCCATAAACTTTAGCGTTTTGATGCTTACAGAAACGAATGATTACCATAGATATGCAGACATTAAAAGGAGAATCAAGTGATGGAATGAGACTCAGGTCCATTGAGTAAGGCAAACGGCTCAAATCCTATGCGATTCAACAGAGTACACGAGAGAACTATGTCCACTGATGTAATTCAGGCTTCATTTCATCCACTTATACTGGTATTTTTCCTTCATTAGCATGGAATCAAATGTCACTGCTTAAATCTGTGAAAAGCAGTGCACAACTGATAGTGTCTACCCAATTTCTCACTTGTTTCAGCTTTTATTCAGAGATGATAGGTACTATAAAAGACAACCCTATCTATCAACAGATATGATCTTCTTGGGCATCTCTAGTAATTTCAGCTCTACACAGATATAGCCTATATTATTTGTGCCCGTTATATTTTAGATAACATTACTACGGACTACAGTCGTTCTCCAATGCTACTCAAGCTATCAATATAAAGTCAACAATAGGCACCCAAACATCAACTGAATCGTTTCATTAATCTCCTTTCTTTTTATGGAGAGGAAAAACTTCTCTTTTCTTCACTAAATAAAGGGGTAGCCAAGGTTTTGTTGCTAATATTTCTGAAAAAAAAAAACATGAAATTCTTATAGAAAGAAAGCATCAACCCCTCCATTCCAACAGCGCGGATAGTATTTGTTCCAAAAGGGAAACTGTCAATCGCCGAGATATGGGAGGACAATTTTTTCTTCAGGGATCTACCACTAATTTTCCAGAGGTGGTGGGGAAAAATGCTTTGTAGGGCTAGATTTTGTGTTTAAAGGAGGTGTGAAAGGCGAGTATTTCTATCATCTTCAAATGGTCAGTTATGCCTAGGTTGGTCATACCTTCTGACTCAGACCAATCACAAAGTCCAACAACGGCACCTGATTCTTTATTATTCCCAAAATTATCCATCTTTTGCTTCCAGAGTTAAAGTAACGTCTTATAACCAACTTTCTCCTCCACATCTTCACTAAGAGCCTTCCAGTTATAATGAATTAAGATAGTATTTGTGGACTAGAAAGCCAAATGAAAGATTACCTTACCGGGCCTGAGCCACACCCATACATACGGAGGAGAGAGTCCAGTTTATAAGTCCAAGGAGGTTTCATCCCAAAACCAATTTGCAATGGGAGGAGTAGCTCCTTGGTTTATAAACTTGTCAGCTCTCTCATATTTATACTGGGTGAGCTCTCTTTTATCTTCACACCAAATAAACTCTGTCTGTTCAGACTACAGACATACTGCTACTTAAGTTCAAATTGGTAAAAGGAAATGAGTTGAATGTAATTTACACCAGAGAAGGCCTCAATCAGGGGAAAAGACACACAGAACAGTCTACAGCTTTACAAAATCACCTGTAACACGAGACTCCCAGAATAGTCAGCAATTCCTCCCATAACATCCAACCTTCCAGGTGCTCTGGCCACATATATCTCCTCCTGTAAGCCATACAATCTCTTTAAAACACCAACTACTTCTTGCCAAGAGAAGAGGTAGAAGCGGAAGCAATGATATGTCCAACTATTTTGTTAATATTATTTAGGAAATTTTTCCCTTCTGTGTCAGATGATATGAAAAAAACTTCAGAAATAATGATCAGAATCTTGATGCTTTATTCGTCATCTAAAGAGATGAATCGAGAAGAATCACAATTATAAATCTATCCTCATCATCGCCAGTTCATAGATTATAGATTATACTGGCTACAACTGGTTGTGTAGTTTCTGAGTTTTATAATCAAGTTTTCAAGTTTTGTTTTAAAGATAAGTTTCTGAGCTCGTTCACTTAAACATTAAGCTTAAAAAATTACAATATATCTCAAAAACTATACATATAAATTCAGTTAAATTTGAGTTGTGACGTCAAAAAATTAAAATGTAACTTATAAACTTTAAAATATATGAAAGTACATGTAAGCTTAGTTGCTAAACGGTCTCTAAGCGGTCTGATGTAATACATCAGATGCGTGTTCCTTTTGGCATATATATTGCACCCACTAAAGTTTGGTGGTCAACTAATGTTGACTTTGACCATTAATTTCTCTGAATATACTAAAGCGAAAATGTAAAGTTTGTGAAGTTCAATTTATCACGACAACTATTTTCATATTATCATTTTAAAATGTTCAACATTAATATATATTAGGAGTATATATCGGTCAAAGTTCTATACTGTTGACCACCAAATTTCAGACGAGGATAATATAAATAGGATAGAGGGAGTATCTAGATAAACAATATAGGCTTTAAGGCCTTGTTTGGATAGGAAATGAGGAGGGAAAAAGAGGGGAGGGGAAGGAAGGGGAGAGGGAAGGAAGGAATGGAAGGCAAGGGTAGGGGAAATGGAAGAGGAAAGTTTCCCTCCTTTGTTGGAGAGATTTTAATATGCCTTGGAAGAGGGAAATGGAGGTATCCATTTTCCCTCCCCTCGAGAAACTACATCCCTCCATTCCCTCCAAATCCTTCAATGCAAACACATCCTTAAGCATTGTTAGGATAAAGAAGTAGGAGGTAAAGGGAGGGGAGGGAAGAGAAGGGGAGGGGGAATAGAATATGAGTTCCCCTCCAAATAAGGGATTTTGTATCCCTCTCTCCTCCTCTCCTTCCTTTCCCTCCATAACCTCCCATCCAAACAAGGCCTTAGACTCGTAATGTTTTAGATGTTGAAAACAGCAGTTAACCATCATTTTAACTATGGAGTGAATAGCGTTTTCTAGCCAGTAAAATATATACAAAAATGATCCACATTTGACTCAAATACTAAATATCTTATGTCAATCTAAACTGGTTGTGGTAAACAAGAGCAATATTAAGAGTTAAGACCTCCTTTTCTTCATTTCAAATGGGTTATAATGTATATTTGAACGACAAACTCGATCGCACTAACCCTCCATAGAAAAAAAATGATTATGGTGCAGTCAGACTTTCCAGAGATATACAAGATGTAGAGTATTAAGGTAAAAGAAAACAACCTCCCAATTGAAGAATGCAACAGCAGCCTTATGCTCCCGAGGGTGATGCTTAGTATCTTTCTCAGTCACTTTAGCAAGCTCCACTAAGTTACTCAGGAAGGTTTCAGTATCATGAAGATTGAGAAGATCACCATGAATAATTTCAAACTCCTTGTATCTGGGTTACAATAAAGAAATCGAAAAACATCAAATGAACAATATACAAGTTGAGATGAGTTACTCCAGCTGTCACAAACAGAACATCTACTAAGGATTTTAGAGGCTCACAAGCTCTCAAAATCTTCAATTGCTCCATCATCACCAAGCTTCGGAGAGCTACAATGTTGACCAAGTTCATTTTGAGCGCTAGCATACCATTCCGGAATACTGAGATCTGGATCTTTGCAGGAAATTCTTTGAAGTTGATATCCAAGAACAATTGCATCTTGCAATCTTCTTGCACCACTTAACTATGTTGAACACTCCACCACACACAACATAAGAATGGCAACGAAGACAGAAAACGTCACATAATTTCCCGGAATGTTAATGAGGAATACAAGGGAAAGGGTGATCTATATGTTAAAGTCTAGAAGTTTTACAGATTATTTATGGATGGAAAATACATCCTATATTCCTAAAATAATAGCTTCATATTCTTTACTCTAACCTTATCTGAGACATTGTGTTTCCCAACTGCAGCATCTTGCAAAATGCTTGCAGCTACCTGCAATTCACAAATAGTATTCCCTCTGTCAGAAACACTAATGTCTATAAACCTTCAATATTCCCAATTATTCCGTGTCAGAAACACTCTTGAATACTCTGCATGATCTCATTTATCAAAAAGGGTTTGCTATTTCATTAAATCCACCTAATGACTATCCAACTAAACGTTATTGGCAAGTCAGAAGCGAATTTAGGCAATTATTCAACTATGAAGTTAAGAAACCCCTCATAGTCCTCTACAAGGAAATATCACTCGGAAACTTCATAGATAGGTAAATACATTATTGACACGAAAGAAAACATTACATCAATAGAAGCGAAATCAGCTCTAGATTGCAATTAAGAAAAGCATGCCAACTAGGTTTTATACTGCTAATGCCAGCCAATTATGCTTTAAACCACTAAGAGATTTGCCAAAAGCAACTCCATAGAAAAGCACGGCAGGGAAATCAGGTAAATCACTCCATCCCACAAAGGTTTACTCTTGAAAGAGACGATCCTCGAGGGTAGCAGATAATAAAATAAAAAATAAATGAACTGACAGATTTGTGAAAACACTTTTCTGCAGCTAGGCAGGCTGCAAATGAGTGAGACAGGTTTCTAATTAAAGCGGTAATCGAGGAGGCAGTTTATCGATCAATTATCGTCTTACTATACCCTCATAAATGAGATATCATACAACAACGACATTAGAACCTTAATCCCAAAATGATTTGTGATATAAATGGGAGAGAATAAAATGTTAAAAAAAAAATCAAATTCCATTAGCACATTTTTACAGAAGAATTTAATTGCTATACCGCATTTCGATTTGAATGAGGTATGGGTTTTCTCATGTTCTACGCAGGTGTTAAGGTAATCAGACAGCAGGCAAGGGCATTTAAATAAGATCTTTGGGTAGGTGTTCAATGTACGGCCAGAAAATTTCTCATATATATCCTTTTATGAAGAAGTTTCTTGAATAAGAAGAATTAAGAACGGGAAGGAAGACAGGTAGTTTTCTGTTGCCACTCGTCACTCACCACAACAACAATCACCAAATTTTAACATCACAAACAAGCTGTATACTTACCTCACCACCATTTAAACCACCAGTGTAACAAGGTTTTAAACTCATGGCACGATCAATGTACGGTTTCCAGTTCCCAGTTAGTAAATCTCTCCTTATCATTTCAACACCACACTGATAGTACTGGATTGTATAACAGAAAATGACATTATTTAGTTAATAAACGCCAAGAAAAAACAGTAATGCTTCAGAATCAGAACATATTATTTCAAACAAGTACCTCTAAAAGATTTCTAACGAATGGTTCCTCAATAAAATAATCTCTTCGTACAAAAACGAAAGGTAGCTTGAATGCCAAGGCTTCGCTAGCTGTTCCATAGCCTATTTTTCCTGGAATGAAAAAGGTGAAAATGATTCATATATTTCACGAGGATCACACGTTCTTGCACACTGTCACCAATTATTGTACCAACCAAGCATACAGTCAGATGCTGCTATAACATCGGGTGTATATGCATCTCTAGGTAACATGATGAAATTTGGTGGAAGCACATCCTTGTCAGAAGCTCCACAAACCTATTACAGACAAAATGAAATAGATAAGACAGCATGTTTTAGGACTATATCAAATCTCGGTTTATTCTTGAATAAAAATGCCATAGAAGTTACTTACCAGGCATTTCCAACCAGGAGGCAAATACTCTGCGCTCAATTTCAAGCCCGATGGCTGCAATAGACAAAAGATAAGGAAATAAATCACTTTAACACTATGTGAGTCACAACATAGTCAAAATCTGCATGGCGAAGATGAGGCGAATATATTAAGGAGAATTCAGCCAGACGCCTAAATTGGAAAAATGGTAATATCAGAAGCAGCAAGAAGCAGCCCACATAGTTTTCAGATTTTAATCAAATTTAAAAGGTTGCCTAAATGTAAACTTAGCTACATTATAACCCACCTGCCCACCAAAGTTAAGAATAAGCAGCTTTGCCGTATCTTCAATACCAAGTTCGTTCCTTACCTACACGAAGAAACATGTAAACGGTTAAGAAACCAATAAATGGCATGGATCACTTTCACTAGAAGGTTATGAAAGGTACATATCAGATATCACACCTCGTTGTGAGTTTTGTGTAATCTCCGGACAACAAGAGGTACATCAATAACATCACGAAAAGCAGGCACTGAAAAATGGGAACAATATTATAACTCTATCCATAAGATGAGGCCAATTATCATATCATTGTATTTTCACACGAATCATGACACACTTGGAGAATATCCTGGGAGGCGAATCAGGAACTCTGCGTGAGAATAGTCCTCTGCAATCTGCAAATTATTGATGGAAAATATGTCAAGCTATGGATTGCCAGCTGAATTGGCTGTTACATCTAGATCCTTGCATATTTAAAATACGTCATTTTAAAGTAAAACATGCCTAAGAATTAGAAACTCAAATGTCACTGCCAATGACTGCAGTTTGGAAGAGAATCTGACAATCTTGTGTTGTTATCTATAAAGTCTAAGAAGTTAATAAAGACCTTGGTAGAACAAATTTGTGCTTGCACACACGAGAGGGAAAATAAGACATCCAAAAGGATCGTCCAAGTCAATCGTGATAGTAGTTTCCTGAATAATATGACTGTAATTTATACATTGAGGTATTATTAAAGTAATATCAAGTAATCAAACCTCCTTTAATATTGTAGCTAAATTCCGTAGTTTACAAAATCTTCACTAAGAAAATTCACCGACAAAAAAATGCATTGTCTTTAGTGGGCAATTTTTTTGAATAAATACGCTTTTTGTATCCCTTGTGACAAATAATCCAACTTGTCTACGATATAAGTAATAGGCTGCAGTATCAGCCATTTTGATTGAATGAGTAGTACCATTCAAAGTTTCAAATTGACTCTCAAAATTATCTGATGTACACAGTACAAATATAACTAATTTTGACTTTCACCTTACAGTTCTCCAAGAGGAAGAGCGTGCAATTTGCATGACAGATCAACAAAGTTTTCTCATAAACTCAACCATGGGGTGAAAATGTGAAATGACATCTACCAGATCACCACCCATAACTTTAAAAGGAAAATTTCTTATTTTAAAATGGCATGAATTTCACCAAGGCAATAAGGGGAAAGACGCGTGCCTCATGCTCACAAGAAGGATTTTTTTTGAAAATAAATTTATATTTTCAAGAATTAAGAAAATTCTGTAGAACAATACCCCTATTAAAGAGGGTTAACATGTAAACAAGTACGAAGGAAAGCTAGAGATATGGGTGAACTGGTAAGGAGAAGGGCATGAAAAAGAACTAGAAGGAAAAAAGACGGAAATTGCATTCTAGTGCACCTTGCTAGTTGCGCCTTATGTACAAGGCACATTTGCTGGTGTCTCATCGTCTGGGTTGGCTACTTTGGAATGGAATGCATTCCAGTGTTTGGTTGGGGTATTATGGAATGGAGTTAGATACCCAATGGATTCTAACTCCACCCCAACCCCTTCGAATCCCATACCCACCTCCTTGGCTCCCCCTGGATTCAAACTCCATTCCTTCCCCTTACTTATTTAGATTGAACCAAACAAATTTAAGAAGGAATGGAATTGGAATCCCATACCTCTATCACTCTATGGTATCATACTCCATTCCATTTCATTCCTTCATCTCGAACCAAACGACCTCTAAGGATAATCTTAGCCTCATATACCTTATCTTGTTAACCATTTAATACTGAATAAAACTCCTGAAAGTTTGTTTGCAATACTTTTGATTACTAGAAATTGAAGGTCAAACATTGTTTCATGATCTGTTTCCATTCCCAGATTTGTTTACATTGTTTCGTGATCTGTTCCATTCTCAGATGTGTTATTATTGTTTATATATACTTGTTGATGATGATAACAAGTCTTTGATCATCATCATCAATTTTAAGGGTTATTACGCAGATTTATTTAAGGTATTCTGGACCCTTAAGTTTTACTTCGGTTTTCAAAATCGTTTTAATCTTTATTCTCGATTTAAATTCTAAGTTTTTATAAAAGAAATCCGGACTTCGATTTTAAAATCTACTTCGTATAAGTTTACCTTGACTTTTGTATTATGCCCCCCCCCCCCCCTCTTGTGTTTTTCACTTTTCCTTTTGTGTATTTTCGCATTTTGAGATGTGCGATCACCCATGGACGGTTCTAAAGGATAATTCATGTCAGCCGACCCCAAATCATTTTGGGATTAAGGCTCTGATGTTGTTTGTTGTTGTACACTAAAATTTATGAAACATAGATATAAGCTGCCTTTTTTCGCTCCATTTAGATTCCTTGTCTTGTCAGCAGAATTAAGAAATTAACATACCTGCCAGATGATTGAACGGTGATGATGTCCAGCAATCATTACATAGTCTGCATAGATAAAATCCCAACTGCCAGAACAAGACAAGCACATACTTAGCAACATGGGAAAGTCCATACAGAGAAGAAGTTAAAGATAACATTATAATTAACTGCGGAAAGTAAAGACACAAAAGAGCTTCAATCAGAATGAAAGAAATCCCAGAACATAGAACGTAACACTAAATAAATAGAAAACCAAACTGTTGTAAACTGGTATTCCAGACAATAGTACGTGACCTGCCTAGAACGAAGCATTAAATACATTTTGTATTTTTTCACGCCACAAATTACATTATGCTATGTGAATGATAGCATATAGGACAGAATTAAATCCAATATTTGTACACGAATGTGACTGCAAACCATGAGGAAATAATACCTAAAGTTTGTAACACAAACGCAACGAATTCCAGCATTTGCAGCAGCACGACAAGCAACAGGAACAACATCTGAAATCTGTTCAGCAATAACATGACAATTGTCAGAAAACTACGGATACTATCATAGTTATTTATCTAGTACTATGTCCCTACTCCCTATGAAGAAAATTTTAGATAAATAGAAATGATGAACTACCACTAAGTCAGCCTTGATAGAGCTCAGCCACTCAACTTCTGTCTTCAAAATAGATTCGCGAGGTACTACAGCTGTCTCATGGTACTAAAACAAAAGAACAGAAATGAGATGAGTAATTACGTTCAACACTCAAAATTAAAAAAAGAATTGCAAAAGGTTGAGTTTTAACAATACTAAATGAACATGCCTAGCCTGCCCACCTTTAAAGTGTACAACTGAACATTGCATTTGCATGTAGCTAGTAATTTTATGCTGGAAATATTATTGTTTGCATTTCCAAATTAAATGAAGTTTCAAATGCCTTTACAAAGATCCTTCATCATCGACATGTTAGAATATTACCTTTTCCAAGGAGGCTAAACAATCTACTGTCAAAGCATCTGCCTGAACTGCTCCGCAATCCAAGAGCACCTGCATTCCACAATTAATCTCCAAGTAAATCACAAACTAACCAAGAGAGAGAATCAGCATGCACCAAGTTATAATTTGGATTATTGCACACTTAAATGATTAAATCCACTATCTGAAACACTCCTTTATATTCTATTAGATAAGGAATAAAGAGTAACACAGCATTGATAAAACGCTAGTTACACCCTTTGTAATGCAAGTATGCACATGAATCAATGCCCCATTATAAAAAACTTTGAGATCAACCATGGTCCTTCTACGGTTCTACCTAGTAGTTGTACTGACAGTGACCTAAGGACGTATATAAATCGCATCAGATGACCAAGGAACTGCTAAAGGCAGTGCAAGTCCGTTAAATAGTCAATCGAATCATTTTTTAGCTTTTGTATTGAAAAATCCTATATATGGTTTTCTTCGACCACTGCTTGAATTATACAGTTAAGAAGAATAAGAAATTTACTTTTCGAATGTGCAGGCGAGAAGATTGAATTTCAGTTGTGTACACGAAGTCAGGAGCTGCGGAAACCATATGAACATCATTCCCAGCAAGAATCAGATGTCGAGCAACCTGGGGAAACATAATAATTTAATAAACAAGAACAAAGAAAAAAAAGATCCCGCTGTTAGAGAAATATAGAAAACAGAATGCAAATTAAGAATTCTGTGTTAGTCTGACAGTGTCCATCCGCTGTCTTGGTGCAATTAGGATCCTCTCCATTTCTTTCTCTCCATTTCCTCTCACAAACCCATTTAATAATATTTTCCCCTCTACACCCTATTAACCCATTATTTCCATGCATAAATCTTGAATCGTTCGATATTAGCAGAATACAATTTAAACCGTTGATAGGAAATGGACTCTCCATGGAGAGGATCTTGACTCGTGTTGGTGATTGAACTCAAGTATTCTGTGGACATAGTGGCATACTTCCAGGGAACAAATTAAATAATCATGACATTGACATTCTAGTATTCCATGCATTCACATTTGAAACAGAAAAGGCCGAATGTGAATTCATTCCCTTTCCCACACATCTAAAATTTTGACGGATTTCGTCCTAACCCGTAAAACTTGTAGATCGGTAATTCCAAATTGAAAAACAAATGACTTGGGAAATTTCGGACACTGGGGGGTTACATGCATTACACTTATCCATACTGACTTATAACTTAGTGATTCAAAATGCAGAAGTCGAAGATGGAAATAGTAAAAGAAGAGAGCAGAACCTCAACAGCACGAGTGGCATGACCAAATCCATGACCAGTTACATAATACGCAAATACAAGCTTTTCTTTCCCCATTTTTATTTCTATGACGAGAAATAATCAATCACTTTATGCGTAACTGCGTAAGTATTAAATCAAAGCCGGGGGGATTTATATTTATAATTTATTGATTGAATTGGGAGATTTATTAAATCCAAATCCAAGATGGTTCCTGATTTTGTTCCAATTAATTTATTATAGTTATAGTTATGATTATGCATTTATGATTTGATGATGTTGATAGTGGGTAGATATTGTCATTTTCGTACTCCTGTTTATGGTAATAAATATGGATATCAAAGCATTTCCTTTCTGTGCTTTGTTATAAGTCTCATTCTTAAAACCAAATTTCGGATGTTTAGGAATTAGGACACTTGCATATTGTCCAGAGGATCACCAACAAATGACAAATCCCTCGCGAGTCACGACTCCCTCACCTCAAAAATGGTTAAGATATAAATATGATGATAATAAGTTACGGGTTTGAATCTCCTTCCCTCTTATATTATACTGGTCTTGTAACTCATTTAATAAAAAAAACAAAAAACAAAAAACAAAAAACAAAAAACAAAAAACAAAAGACAAATTTGTTATTAGTCCATAGTTATTCTACATTTGTTTCATCTATTATTTTTGATCAACGTTAGATTTGACACGGATATTCTCGTCTTAAACAATGATTTGTGTTCGTATTAGGACATAAGTGTTGGCTATGACACTAGTCAAAGTGTTTGATACGACTATTTTTTTGTGAAGTTGTCTATGCTTTTGTCTAAAATTGAGTGTTGAAGTGTAGTGGGCATGTCAGGCCCTTTAAGTGTCAAGACACGCGATACGTTTATCAACGTGAAGTGTTACAGTAGAATACTAGAATCATTACCTTATTACCTATCATCTATACAATAATATAAAACACAAATTCTCATTTAAGACGAGTCATATCCGTCACAAGCTGAAAACAGATAGTATCTCTCTCACAATATGCAAGTGACATTATCCATGGGGTGTTTCATTTCTCCCCCACTTGCCTTCCCACTTGTCTTATTGTGAGAGGGACACTATTCGTCTTCAACTTATAACGGAGACGCTTTGAATATAAAAAAGGCAATTGAGCAAATTTCTGAAATGACACGTGACACCATAGAATCCCTTATTTTGCAAATTAATCATCGAACAAATCCCATGTCTTTGCGTTTATTTGTACAAAGCGTCTTGTTTGTGATGGACATTATCCGTCACATCGGAAGACAGATAATATCTCTCTTATAATAAGGCAAGTGGGAGGGCAAATGAGGGAGAAATGGATCCCTCTATGGATAGTGTCACCTGCATATTGTGAGATGAGCATTATGCGTCTTCAGCTTGTAACGGATAACGTCCGTCTTCAACGAGAATTTGTGCTATTTGTATTGTACGGTTAATAGGAAAAGAGGAATCATTTCAATTGTGCCCCCTTTCAATACTACATGGCTCTCTATCTTCTTCACAAATGCTCATTTACTCAAATTTCTCTCTTTTTAATTGCTCACATCAATCTTATGTAAATGTAATTTAAAATGTTTATATTGTAAGTTTTAAAATTTAAATTATTATGTTTTAGTCTCATAATGAACATGTATAAATTGAATGCGGAAGCGATAGAAGAGATCGACTTACTTACCTCCAGTCATTGCTTGAAAAAAATGACCCGTCTTAAGGAATAACCTGAATTCTTACACCTCTGACTTAGCTTCCAAACCCCCGGTGTAACACCCGTAAATAGCCGATTTCATATTTTAAACTATTTTAATAATTAAATTAGGCTAATTATAATTTTAAATATTATTTTTATAAAATATGAATTTTATAGTGTAATATTTATATTAATAATATTAAAGTCCGTCTTAATTTTATAGTAGCATTTAGACGTAAAATATGTAAATCCCGACTCAAGTTTAGTCTGTTTGGGCCTAAAATGGTCAAAGCCCCATAAGACCCCCTTCTTTTCCTCATACTCTTAACATAAACCTTCCCTCAACCTTATTCTTTCTCAGCAAACATAAGCATTCAACAAACACCATCGTCATACCACTTCCTCAAGCTTAAGACACCCATAAATTCTTCGTTTCTCAACCGTTTCCTTTGATTTTCGCGCCGTTCTCTCCCTTTTCTCATCCTCCTTCCTAGTAAGTAGAAAAGTTTCAGTTTTTCCCTCTTTTTCCCAAAAATTCGAAAACCCTAACCTCTCCTTTATGGAGAATTTCTCATCTAACAAACTTTGTTTTGTGTTTAGAGGAAAATTTGGACGATCCGGAGGCCGACACTTACGTAGTTGAGGACTTACACGAAGACTAGAAAGCTTAAGGTAACGGTGATAGGTTACTCGGCGATACTTTGGAATTTTGGTGTTTATTTGTGTTATTTTGATGTTTTACACATTAAAGTTGATAAATTTGCAAGCTTGGTGCTATACTTAGTTTTATTCATGACTCATGTTGCTTCTCTTGTGAGAATTATGGATGATTGGGTTGATTTCATAGTGTAAATGTTGAGATTGCCATCTTTTACACATTTTGGGTGAAATGTATACAATTCTTGATAAGACAATGAAATTCTTGCATAATTGCTGTATGTTGGATGTTGGTTACCTTGGATGCTGGAAAATTACATGTTTTACGTGTTCGTATTATGATCATTGCTGAAATTTCCGTTTAGAAATATGTTATGTCGATTTTAGGTGAAATCCCGTGTGCAGGTGTCCCCAGCCGGTGGACCGGCTGCCGGTCTGCCAACCGGCTGGGAACATTCTGATCCTAAATGTGAGATTTTTTTGTGTTGGGGGTGTCCCAGTCGGTTCCACTGGCCGGCTGGGAGCACCCCATAACAGCTCTTTTGTAATATGCCTTTGTCGTCCCAGCCGGGGGACCGGCAGCCGGTTGGCCGGCTGGAGAGACCCTATGTGTTGGAATTCTGGCCTTGTGTATCACTACAAGAATTACTGTTACGGGCGACTGAAGAAACCGACTACTTTTGTATTCGCCAATTTGGCGACAGAGGAAAAAACCGGGCGACGGATAGCCGTCGCCAATTTGGCGACCAAAATATTATCCAGAAAATCTGTGGAAATCCCATTTGGCGACGAACCTTATCCCATTTGGCGACGGAAATCCGTTGACAATTTGGCGACTGAATTTCAGTAGCCAAATTGTCGACGGATTTCCGTCGCCAAACGTCTGATATGTTTTCGTTTCCTCCTTTCACCCGTCATTTGCATCTATCAACTTCAAAACATTAACAAAAAAACGCAGCACCCGTTCCTCTCTCCCTCTATCACCGGACACTGCAGCGACACCGGACCACCCTCCTCCCAACACCAAACATATGTCCCGGGCATGGTAAGTCAACTCCAAACTTAATTAGCCGAGAAAGAAAGGCGGGACGCCGAAAGAGATGAAGAAATAAGGAGGATGAAGGAAGAAATGGAAAAGATGCGTTCTAACTTCGCCAATTGT
>VHZZ01004520.1:68275-79731 GCA_009801015.1 Silene noctiflora | reverse complement strand
CGAGTAGGAAAACCCTACCTGAGACGGAAATCACCAAGCTAGCGCAAGAAGTCAGAACCTCTCCTCTACGAAGTCACCTCCTATACAACAAACATATAATCATGATATAAACAACAATTTACTCCAAAAAAGCCCCAATCTACCCTATTAGGGTTTAAAAAATATTAATTAATTAACATAAAAATGACATGAGGATCTTACCCACGATACGACAATCACAATAGTATGAAAAGCCCCAAAATTTATGCACCTTTGCCACTTGATTTGATAGAAAAGGGAAGAGAGAAAGCAACGTTGTTTTGAGATGTGAAAAGTTTTATGAAAGTGAAATGAAAATGAAAAGAAATGATGCGTCGATATAACAAAAACCCCTTTTAATTTAAAATCAAGCCGGAAATAAAAGCCCGTAACATCACAGCTACTCGATCGAGTAGCTAATATACTTGATCGAGTAACAGCTACTCTATCTAGTTGACCCAACTCGGTCGAGTAACTAACAAACAAAACCCTATCAAAAGCTTATCATAACTTACTCGATAGAGTACCCTCTACTCGATAGAGTATCCAAAGATCAAAATACCTGAGGTATTACACTTCGGCATTTGATTTCAGGGTTGTTCTTGATTGGACTCAGATTATTGGTACGGGATCTATCTTGCATGTTTCAGGATCCATATTTTGGCCCTTTGAAAATAACTTTAACATCGGATATTGGTATCATCTCTCTTCTTGATTGAGACTTTCTTCTTTGGCTTGTGGCTTTTGGATCTGCCTTAGAATTTGATGATGACTTGTTATCATGGATTTGGGTCAGACTAACACTTTTTATGTGGAATGGGTCGATCTTTAGTAAACGGGTTGTGTATTGTGGGAAATGGGCTTGCCTTCCGTCAAGGATCATTAATAAGGGAGACGACCTGGATTCCCCCTAAAATCTCTTAAGATATGCTCATCCTAAACTAGGTTACATCGGGGTTTCTATTTCAAGACATGAAATAGGTAAGGAAAGAACACGGAATTTCAGGTTCTTCACCACTCTGAACGGAACATGGTTTAAGTGTACTCACATTGACTCGGCATGTTTGGTCATTATTTTTAAATTATCTCAAATCAATTCTTGTTGTCACAAGGAATAGGAAAGAAGTAGAAGAGAGGAGTATGTGAATTAAAAGTTGTGCTTTTATTGAAACGATGAATAAATTAAACATAGACTTGAGAAGACACATAACTTGTGGGACAACCCCCAGATTGTCACTAGGAATGTAAATGAAGAAAGACAGACACTAGAAAAATTATGGGAAAAAAAGCCTAAGGCTTGGACGTAGACTCTAACTCGATCTGAGATCCAGACTCCTAATCATCACTGTTATCTTCGAAGCATTCTCTTTCAGCATTTGGTGGCTTGAATGTCTGGTCTTGATTCTTGATTTGAGCATCCCGTCTTGATTACATTGAATGATAGGTGGAGAATAGTCGAGGAGGGTTTCTTGCTTTGCTGGAACGGTATATCCAAAAGGATTGACTAAACATCTTGCTGGTTAAAAGCTGAGAGAAGTAGTTTCCCACTATCAGTCATATCCTAGATCACATGTTTGATGTTATAACACATCTCAGTATCGTGTCAATTACCTTTGTGATATTGGCAATATGCATTACTGACCCAGAATCGGGTCTTCTTTTTGGGTATTGGATCGGGTGTAGGCTCAATCGGCTTTGTAACACCCTAAGACATTGAGAGAAAAAGTTGTCCCACATCGGAAAAATAAGGAGCTTGTAATATGTTTATAAAGGATTCCACCCACCACTTAGTAACAAAGCCTTGTGCTTTTGGGCTTAAGTAAGGACAAATAATAGGCTCAAAGGTGCACATCCTATCTTATTAGAGTTGTGTTACGACGGTGGTGGGTCAGGTTGTTATAAATGGTATCAGAGCAACCCTGCGACCGTGGGGTAGTGAGCATGTAGTCTAGAGTACCCGGTTCACCCACCTAGTGGGGGAGGATTCTAGGCTTGGCTGCGGTTAGCTCTGAGGCACAACAAGGACGTTGTGTTCTTTAAGTGGGGGAGTTTGTAGCACCCCAAGACATTGAGAGAAAAAAATGTCCCACATCGGAAAAATAAGGAGCTTGTAATATGTTTATAAAGGATTCCACACACCACTTAGTAATGAGGTCTTGTGCTTTTGGGCTTAAGTGAGAACAAATAATAGGCCCAAAGGTGCACATCTCATCTTATTGGGATTGTGTTACAACGGTGGTGGGCCGGGTTGTTATAGGCTTCAACTTCCATTGTTTCATAAGCCTCTAAAGGGGATCGGCGTATATAATAGCAATGTTGGTAAATTTCCTAGGAGGTGTACCATTTTTGTTGGGAGCCTTCAAGAGGATGACCTCGTCGATGCGTGTGATCTCCGTCGATAAACTCTCAACGGTTTTAATGTCACAACCTTTCAAATGAGATGCATAATTTGGGTTAAGGCATTTAATGACATGTTCGACTAATGTCCCCTCCCTTGATTGATCGAGCATTTGTGAGTTAGTTTCCTTTTCACCAAATGATTGGTGAAGTGCTCATTGTCTTGATTATATGAAGGATTAAACTCCTTATAAGGCTGCTTGGTTTCTGTGTTTGAGCTAGTTAGGAGCGAGAAAGAAATCCTGCAATCCTCAATTCCATCTTGTATGACATGCTTAAGCTTGTATAAATTCTCGACATCATGTCCTCTGCCCCAATGGTATTGACAATATGAATTGTCATCCCAAAATCAGATTACGTTTTCTGGTTTAGGGTCTGGGGTCGGACCGATAGGTTGTAAGAGACCCAGAGAAGATAATTTTTCCAAAGCTAAGGCATAAGCTATCCCCAGACTGGTGAACGACCTTAGACGATTTCTTAGATTCTTCGATGAAGGCTCCATGAGGTTGCCTTTGGCGATTTTGATTACTGGATAAGATGGATGTAAGGCATGAAAAGAACTATGGATAAGTTGTTCATTTGTCTTTTCCAAGAGAGTGCTAGGTTGAGGGATTGTTTTAACTCCATCTTTCTTTCCCAATGGTTGGGTATCAAATTTCTTACCCATTTCAGCAAGCTATTTTTCAAAGGTGGAAAATTTTTCTTCCATACTAGAAAGCCTAGTGTTCAGATTATTGATGGCCCCCTCTAGTTTGGAAGCTTTATTGTTGATGGCAGCAGAAAGTATAAACATTCCACTCTGGATATCATCGTCTTCGAGGAAGTTGATTTCTTTATCATCGAAAGGAGTGAGGAGGTGAGAACAATCTAGGGATGGTTTCTGGTCTTGTTTGATGATGTTAGACCCAAGAGGGCCGATCTTTTTGAATTGATCAATAGGAGGCGGCAATGGTAGCTTGTTATTTTCAATCATATCCTGGATGATATACTTTAAGCAAAAGCATTCTTCCGTATCATGTCCCCACCTTGATGGTACTGACAATATGAGTTGTCTTTCCATCTAGGCAATATCCTTTCAGGGTCTGATGTTGGACCGATTGATTGAAGTTTTCCCTTGAAACTAGTCTTTGTACAGCCATTTCATATGTAGTTCTAAGGTTAATGAATGCCTTAGGAGCTCATCTTGGCCTTCTAGGTGGAGTTTCTAAGAGGTTGGCTCATTTATCTTCATTGGCTTGCTTAGATTGATGGGTCATGTTAGACCTAGATGTTTCACAGCTATGACTCGGCTTTGGGGTACGAGAAGATGATGAAGGTTTCGTCATGCCCACTTGGTTCTCGACACGAGTGCTCAAGTCTTCGAAAGTGGCCTGAAGTTCATGATTGCAAAACTTAGTCCTTCGACGACTGACAAGATGGCGGATAAACTTCCTTGAACATTTCCGTTTGAAATCACAGAATTCCTACCGAGAAGAAAATGACGCGCGTTAAAACTTGATTTGGCATGGGACCTACGCAAATTAAGGCGACAAGAGACTGATACCCATCTAAAATTAGCGGCATAGAGGCCATATGGGACAAATAGACTCAGACTTGTGAGTTCTTGAAATGTCATGAGTGACTTCTCGTGTTTGAGCTCACGGTATTGACTTTGACTTTAGACTCGAGTGTTGATCTTGATGGACTAACGTTTGGACAAATGACCTTATTGACGGGGTTGAAGATGACGTGACACTATTTGTACGTGACATGTGATTAATACAGACTTGACTCTAGGATCGGGTGTATATGTACCTTGAGCATGTCTCCTGGAAGATTTTCAAAAGACGGTTTTGAAAGAAAAACGGATATGAAATGTGAAACTTTTTTAGTCTTTCTGCGTATGACTCAGGTGTGTGACTCGATGTGTTGGGAACGTTTAGATCCTAAATGAATTAGGATAGGGGGTCTAAAATGACGGTATAACACCTATGGACTTGACTCGAATTTAAATGACTCAAAACGTAAGGGAAGACGGGTTTATAACCAGACGGGCTTTTGACTAGGAAATGACTCGGTTTGAATTTTGACTCTAATTCAGCCCATTGAATTTACATACTTACATTTTTTGGAAAGATTATTTGAAATTTCTTTTTTAGAAAAAAAAGGTTTTGAAAATTTCGTCATGGTTTTGTTTTACAAAGGGTGATAACATACAAAGTACAAACATATATGCAAGCATTATAATGGTATGCTGAATACCTTTAGTAATGGTTTTGGCTTAGAAGGGTGGGTTGCCGCACCAAGTTATCAAACCCTGGTCTGTGGAGAGGTCCGTTCCAAACATTAGTAAGGTCGGTTCCTAGTTCCATTTCCTCGAGTAGTGAAAGCTCTTTATATAAACATGAGTAAGCATCATGGTGTGGTTGACGTCAATCGTTATCCATCTACTAAGAACAAATAATAATTTGCGCTATTGTGACGGGACGATTGGTCGAATTAGTTTGGTTAAAAGTCTAGGAAGGCTAGATAAAACGACCTAAGAAGGTCGAGGAATGAAAATCAACAACTGTCTTGTATAAACTATTACCTAACCTCGTCCAAGTTTCACCCTAGGTAACACCAGACCAAGTCTAAGTGTATCATCCCCAGCAGAGTCGCCAAACTGTGGACCAAGCCACCCGCACCGCGTGCACCCGCACGTTGTGATTTTGAGGCGGTGACACTTTTCCCACATCATGGACCGTTACCGATTTAAAAGGCATTGAAACCGGTGAATGGTTTGAACAAGTCTACATTTGTGGAGTCACCACAAATTTTTGTGGTAAATTGGAACCGTTTGAATACCTCATGTCATGTTAAGACACTGATAGGTCCATTATATATATATATACACACTTTTATCCCCATATTTAGCTCGATTTCATATTGATTTTTCGCTTTTATGAGCGATTATTTGAGCTAATTTCGCCTTTGGTAGAGTTTCTTGTGTTTATTGTCTAATATAGGAATTATAGCAGTTTTTCGCCATTTTCCTATTCTAAGACAAATCTCGAGAAAGGCGGAGCTAAATGTCGAGCATTGAAGCTAAATATTTCATGCCATGTCATTTTACATGTCCCGACTCAAGGGGAAGAAGTTAAATGGCATTACGAGATCAAAGGAATATACTAAGACGAATTCCTTGCTTTTATAAAAACAGAGGTTACTCGCTTTTAAGACGGGTTTTATACTCATTTGAAGCGGGTTTTACATACTGAAATTAAAGGCAGGTTATGATGCTTTTATAAAGGCAATTATCATGCCCATGCTTCAATGCTTATGAAGACACGTTTTCATGCTCATTATGCTCGTATTTCATGCTCAAACATCGACGAGTTTCCATGATATTATAAGACGGGTTTACATGCTATTTGTTAGATGGTTTTCATGCTCAAATGAAGATGGGTTCATGCCCATTTATATGCTACTTGAAATCAGGTTACATGTTGAAATGAGGACGGGTTTTTGAGCTCAAGCAACGATGGAACCCAGCAACTATGACGAACCTAGTGCATCCCATATGCCATGGGTTTATAAGCCATATTACCATGCTCATATAAAGACGGAACCTACTCCCCATTGGAGCAGCCATGGCTGACCACGGCAGCATGGTGGCCAGCCTGGTGGTGCACATGGTGGTGATGCGTGAAACAGAGCAGCAAGAACAACCCCGTGTCTATGACCCCTGGCAGTCAGGGTGATGTACAACGCACCCAAAGCACTAATTTCAACCTCCCAGGTCACTTGGCATGTGTCATTGACTTAGATTATAACCGACTTGACAATACCCGTATTTGACAATATATTTATGCTAGTTTACATGTGAAACCTGTACCCCCTAGATTCCTTCTTAATGATGTTTTTAATCGTCTTGTTTAATTTCTTTAGTTTACAAACCAACCTTCCAACCAAACTCGTAAACCGACCTTAATAAAATTCGACCCATGACAACTTTTATAGCAACTCCCGTCTCCTTGGTTCGACCCCGACTACACTAGTTTATGTTAGACCTTTTGGGTAATTATCTTTGATTTGGGTACGCGACAACCCTATCAGACACAAAGTAGTGACATGAACACTAAGAAATTTATTACCCGTAGCATTCTATGTCTAGAATGACTCTCGTGATGCCAATAAACATGGATGCTCACAGATATCTGAGTAAGGGGTGATGATACGTATTAGGAATCTCTTTATTTGAACACCTAATCCCACCCGCCTCGATAGCGGCCTCTACTAATGATCGGGGAAATCATATATACTTGATATGTTGTTGAATAAATGCATGTGATGCAACAAATAATAGATTAAACCTAGCATGTGAATTTAGACTAAGTCGGTTAACATAAAATTTAGCAAACAATTAGGTTAAAGTGAAAAATTTATATTCATTACATGTGAAAGCATACAAGATGAATAAAATATAGATTACAAAGAAATAAATTACAACGGGTTTATTGAATTTATGTCAAAAACACGCTCTAAGGATTTAAAATAAAGAAAAGAATATGAGATTGAAAAGGATTGAAAGACGAATTAATATGTCGAAATATGAAGTGATAATACAAATAATAGTTAATTAACACAACCAAAAACAAACTATGTAAAAACGAGAAGAGTTCAGAGGCATAAACCAACTCAGAACAGGCGCAACATCTGTTGCGTCCTCTGGAAGAGGCGTATCAGTCCATGCGACTATTCTCGAGCTGGATTCTGACTATAAAAGTCAAGCTCGTGGGTTAGTTATTGTTTGGTTATTAATTTGGACGGATTATTAGTATACAACTCGAGAGGAAGTGATTTAGTCAGGTTATATGCACTAAGGATCATCATAAAGCGAAAAAGAACGAATTAAAATGAATTATTACAGCGGTTTACATGAACTACGACTATATACGATTTTGGATTTACAAAGGTCGGAACTTGACGACTACGACTATGACGAGAACAAGATGGAAATTGGAAAGTAAGGAATTGAAACCGAAAACAATATACAAAAGACGGATTCAAAAGACTTGATAAGGATAAATTGAGCCTCTTAAATTCAAGTTTGAATAAGTGACGAAAACCCGCAAATATCGAATTATAAGGGATTTAAGTCGAAAAAGATCTTATAAAACCAACTAAGAAACTGGAAAATTTAAGAAGTAAAGAAAAGGAAGAAAGAAGAACAAATAACGAACAATAAATACTCGAAGAAGAAGAAGAAGAAGAAGAAGAAGAAGAAGAAGAAGAGAAAGAAGAAGAAGAAGAAGAAGAAGAAGAAGAAGAAGAAGAAGAAGAAGAAGAAGAAGAAGAAGAAGAAGAAGAAGAAGAGCAGCAGACAAAGAGCCTCTGAAAGAGGCGCAGTAAGTGATGTGACTATTCCAGAAGGCGCATCTGTTGATGCGATTCTTTTCGACGTTCTTTCTCGGCTGATTCCTCAAAAAGGTTTTAAAAGATATTTTCGAAAACGGTTTTGAGCGTGCTTATAATATAAATTCTTACATAAGTTATAAATACATAAAACAAATACAAATGAAAGGTGAGATTTACACCCCTAGACTTACATGTTTACGAAGCAAGATTAACTAAGTTGTCGTTGAGTGATTGCTCGACTCTATGTAGGATTGAAACTCCCTTAAAAAAGGAATTTAGTAAAAAAACGATTGATTGATTAATTAAGTGGAGTTGGTCAAATTGGTCGGTCATTGTAACACCCCAATTATCCGGCCAAGATAATTAAAGCGTTACCATCTCGGTTTCCCGAGGTAGTGTTTCAGAGATACAATCAAGTGCCTTTGTTATCAATAATGTTTAGTTAATTATATAAATGTAAACAAATTATAAATAAATACAAGTCATACTACTACAACTCTCTAACACACATCTATCTCATGTCGATTCAACTCCACAAGCGTAGCTTGTTCCGTCTCCCGCGTGACCACCAATGCAACCTGTACATAACCTTCTCCCCATATGATCGGAAATATCATATGGATCAACACAGGCCAACTCGGAAATAGGTGATAACTAACACATAGCCACAAACAGTCAGTTTCGATTACATAACACGCAAAACCTAACGAATGAAAAACGGTTATGCAATACGACAATAAAATGCATGTAACACAATCTCCAATCACGCCACATCGGTACCGGAACACATCCAGACGTACCCACAACCCAGTGACGGCACCGCAGCACCGCTCACTAAAACAGCCGGAACGCAGCTCGTAAAAAGGTACTCCGAACACGTCGGTGCTACCGGGCCCGAAAGCGACTCGGATCCTCTGCCAGACGACGTGACTCAACTTCACGTGTCCCTCCATAACTCAAGCCATTAATGTGCACATCCCTCTTGGAGTGGGAAGCTCCAAGAGGCGACTCGAGTGTGAGACGGTCTCCCAACCGCCCCACGTCTCCCAAAACACCGCCAACCACCGCCAACAACCTTCAACAAGGACATGAGATACACGAATTCATTTATGAATACAATACCGAATGCAACCCTTCATACAACATATTACCAACATACCATGGTGTAACCATATGTCCAAGAATCCCAACTCAACCAATACCATATGACAATGCAATTCCGACTCATAAATGAACTCATCATCAACCTCAATTACCATGGTGAATGCAAGACTACTCATACCATAGAATCTAAGTAACAAATGCATACAAAAACCACATATAATACCGAAACCGAGTAGGATTAACATACCTTTTAGCATTCTTCACAAGCAATCCAATTAACAAGCAAGATTCGTCTCATAAGACCGTTTCATTCTACAATACCACATAATGACTATCACAAATCGTCCTACACTATGATATAACACAAAACCCCTTAATATTACCCTCTAATTACCCATGTATTAATACTAATTACTAATTAAACAACCCGATTGAAAACCCCAAAAATCCAGGGGTTATTTATAGCTTTAAAATTTGTAGCCTCGCAAGTGTACGATTGCTCGTTGTAGCTTGCAAGGGTCAAACCCAAAGGACGGAATTGGCACTAGGATTGATCGTTATTAATCTAGTTTAACTCAAACTAGGAAAGGGATTTTGATTTCAAACTAATGACTACAATAAAAACTAGAACAAATAAAAAGGAAGCAATAATTAACGATGGTCTAAGACATTAATTAAAGAGACTAGGATGTTAGGGTTCACCTTTGCAATCTAGAGACGGAACTAGGCATGGCCTAACAATTATCCGAGTTGATAACAAAAGAAGACTCAACATCTCGATGTGAATCTAACTTTTAATCTAAGATTAATTAACTTACTCATTCAATTAATCCCACCCCACAAATTGTCATTAGAATCCTATTACTAGTCAAGTTACTCACCCAACAAGTAGATAAATAGAGAAAAATGTCTAACTTACTCATTCAAGCATTTCCTCAAACACCTTATGAGCACAACAATTTGTAAAGGGGAACAACTAAGGAATTATCATTAATCCATGCCAAATCATCTCTAGACTATTACAAAGGATCCCCCTTTCATTCTAGAAAGGAGACTACTCACACATATTTAGGACAAACACAACAAAGCATGTGAAAGATGAACAAAGATGAACAATAGACATATTAAAAGTATAAACAACACAAGGATAAACAAGAAATATAAATAAATGACAAGTAATGAAAACTAAGGAAGAGATGATACCAAAAGATTGCAACTTTAAATGAAATAGAGAATGATTCTTCAATTCTTCCAATTACAACCCACTAACATAAGCATAAACTAAAGGTAAACTAATTTCTAGACTAAATTGCTAAGTAATTAATGCTTGAATTAAGGAAAGATTAAGGGAGTAATTAAGTAAACTTGCATGAAAATAGAGTAAAAGTCTAGATCTAGGGTTGTGTGTCATTACAATTAAGGTGGGGGGTATTTATAGTTTCTCAAACAAATGGGCCAAAATTAGAGAAGACTTGAAAATGCGGTTTTGTGCTCCCAGCCGGCCGGCAGGCTGCCGATCAAACCACCGGCTGGGAGTCCATTATCTCCCAAAACAAGCTTCTTTGATCATCAGGTAGCTGCAGCCGGTAGGCAGGCTGCCGGTGCACTCACCGACTGTGAACACTCCAGAAAGCTTCAAAACTTGACCTCGAAAATTATTCTAAGGCATAGAATGTGTCCCAGCCGGTTGGCAGGCTGTCGGTCAGCCTACCGGCCGGGAGCACTCCAGAATGCTCCTTGGCTTCCACTATGAAAATAATCTAAGTATGGGAAAGGGTTCCCAGTCGGTTAGGGGACCGGCTGGGGACCTCTTCTAGCTTGTTTTCTTCTCCTTTCTCTTGCTCTCTTCAAATTCACCTCCTTTTGCTCCCGTTTCTTCAATTCCGTCTCAAATCCTACAAAATGAGACATAGGCTCATAGAATGCGGAACGCGGGCACAAAATGCAAATAAAGAGGCTAAAACCGACTCAAGTCGGGTCAAAATGCATGGTAAAGAAAGGGAGATATTGTACCAAAATAACCGCTTATCAGTTATAAGACTAGAAAAGGGTAGATCTTATTTACATAGGTAGAAGGAAGGATAGGTAGGTGAGTAATCCCTTAAAGCAAGCTTGAATCCCACATGAATGTGTTTATGAGGGTTTTAGGGAGAAGGAGGAGAGTTTTGAGAGATAAGGAAGAATATAGGAAATGAATTAGGGTTAGGGGTCGAAATATCATTTATCGGGTACTGACAGTGTCACTTGGTAAAATATCTCGGTCCACTCGGCCGAGTGCCACCTACTCGGTCAAGTATACTCCCTACTCGGCCGAGTCAACCCTACTCGGTCGAGTACACCCTCTACTCGGCCGAGTCAACTTTACTCGGTCCACTACTAGCTCACTCGGTCAACTCTAGCCTTCACTCGGTCTAGTCTAAGCTCCACTTGGTTTGGTCTAAGCTCTACTTGGTCTAGTGTAAGTGATGCGTGCATTTCTTATAGACTCTACAGTCCGTATTTGCACGCATTTCTATGCTATTTAAGTGATTCACTGTCGCTTTATGCCCCGAATATGC
>VHZZ01004520.1:45671-60425 GCA_009801015.1 Silene noctiflora | reverse complement strand
TTGCTTCATATCATCATGTTTAGTTTAGTATCTTTGTTAGGGTTAATGGGTGAGTAGGGGATGATAAAAGGGTAGAATTTATGCTTGTTGATTCTTCTAAAATGGATTAATTGTTGTGGTTTCAACTAGTGAATATTAAGTGTTTGATGATCTTGTTTGACAAACTTGTATGAAACTCTTTCTTTTCAAGACTCCTATAAGATCGAGAGCCTTAGGAGCTATTAGACCATACACTATGTTGGTGGGTAGAATGGGTGTACGCGTGAGCTAATCCGACTCGACCTAGGTAGGGTCGTAAGACAAGAGCCTCGGTCCATAGTCTGACTATAATATTGACCCATTTTGGATTCACTTGTGTAGAAACCTTTGATTACTCCTATGAACCCATGACACCCTAGTGCTTTCATTTAATTGATTACATCTTGTTATTGTTGCCTAATTTTATTAGTTTAGTTTAAATCCAAACCTTATAATCATGACACTTGCATAAATTTAAATAGATAGACTTAGAATCCAAAGCACATCGTCCTATGGATCGACCTCGACTTACCTACTTGCTAGTTGTTTGTTGAGAATATAAATGTCTTTGATTGAGTGAACAACGACTCGCTCTCATCACAAGCATGCTGCACTATTCCTGCTACACTGCCTCCTTCCATATGAACCGCCGCCACCACCACCTATGGCGTCTCTCCCTACAACCCACAACGACGCTACAATCCAGGTTCACTAACGCACCACCGTGATCCGTGCTATGTCGATTCACCGCACATGCCATCTAGTACCATCAACACCATATTTGCCAGGGAAGAGTATTCGTGGATGGATTAAGTGGACATTGGTGAGGGATGATGTTTTGTGTGGTTGGGATCAGTTTCGACAAGAATGGGGTGATGGTTAATGAGGGTGATCAGAGGTAGAGTATTGTAAACTTCCTTCGTTGAACTAAACTTAGGTTTGTGGTGGTTGGGATAGGTGGTTAAAATTGATCTTGGCCTTGTTGTCGGAATAAGGCAGGTGGTGGTGTACTGGTGTGGTTATAAGAAGAGGGTAATTTTAGGTTTTCACAAATTAACAATAATCTATGTGAAAGTATATTATTGATTAATTGTGTTAATTCAATTTTCATGTTTTAATATTACAATTTTTTTATGAGAGGATTGAATTGCACCAAAACATAAAGTTATGGGGTTTATTTGCATATGAAAGTCATGGGGGTGATTTGCACATATGAGTAAAACTTTGGGGGTTATTTGCTAATTTGTCGTTTTCGATAATAGTATGTTTGACCAATTTGTGTTTTTTAGCCAAAAAACACTTTGAAAATTTAGGCCAAACACACACTTGGTAATTTCAAAAGCCGTTTTTAAAAACTAAAACTTTAAATTCAAAATCTCATTTTTAATAAATTAAGTCAAACATATCCGTTTAGGAAAAAAACACTAATAAAAAATTATTTTATCCGACAAAGCTTTAGAGTATCCACATTGAAAAGAATTGACCATCCTCTTAGATGAGAGAGGGTGTTAAGAGGATGTCCTCTTCAATATGGAATCAATATTGAACATCCTCCTTGAAGGAGGAAGAAAAAGACTTCCTCTATTTTTAGAGGAAGTACAACCTAGGCCCATGTGCCCAATTTCCTCACTCTTCTATAAATAAATTGCATGTGTACATTACTTTATTTGATTTTTAATAGAAAAAATAATTAAAAAATGAAAGAGCAAGTAGAGATGATCCTCTTTGATGTGGGGAAAAAAATATAAGAAGAGTAAGAGGAGGATAGAGATAGTGAAAAATGAATTAGATGAAAGAGAAGGTGATGTGTCAAAAAGATAGAAGGAGAAAGAAGGAATAAGAGGATGTTAACATACTTTTCAATGTACATACTCTTATATAAGATAGTTAGGGAGGTCCATAGGTAGACAAAAGATAATGCTCCTTTATATTTTTAAAAAGTAACTGAGTCTATGTCTTATACACTTCGAGACTTTCACCCTTGGGTGACTTAGCTGGTATACATGGTTTGCAAGGTATCACGTACAAACCTCGTATATTCGAGAGTTTACCCAGTGCGTACCGAAAATAAAGACTGCAGATCCCTCATCACAAAAATAAAATAAAAAAGAATAAGGGTTTTTCTACACGGTAACCCGGTGTTTTTTCGGATTCTACATGGTAACCTTCCCTTTTCAACACACACGTGATAACCCCCAACTCTATTAATACGTATTAGCATAACCTTGAACTTGTATTCCGTCAGTTTTTCCGTTAAGTAGCTAACAGAATGTGATGTGGCTAATATTTTCGAATTTTTTCTACATGGTAACTTTGTTTTAAAATTTTTACACGATAACCCTATTTTTGAAAAAAAAAAAAAAAAACACACACACACGTTTACAAAAATACTCATTCAATTAATCATTTTTCTCTCTCTCTCACCCGATTACACTAGATAATGTCTAGTCTTTTACATCTCCTTCTTTTCGCTCCTATAAGGGGTTTTACTTTGGAATTTAAAGGATCTAGTTGAGACTTTTTCAATACCGAAAGAAGATATTTCAATACTCGTTTATATGAAGTATATTGAAGGAATGTGTTTGTTAAAATTATTATTCTTCGGAATGCTCACTTTCTATATCTCTTTTTGCCTACGGCGAATAACTTAGTCTCCCTCTTTGAGCTCATCTGTTTGTTGGTTGGGATGAGACTTTGACCGAGTGAATATACCTCCAACAAAAAAAAGGCAAATAATCAATCGTTTGGGCGTTGGAAACAATCTGAATAATGAAATTAATAACATCAAGGATGTGGAGGTAGAAACAATTCGTTAACATACCTCCAAGCATGAGCATATTAAAAATAGATACAGTAATCGAGTGAAAATGGGAGAAAAATGATTAATCGGATGCGTATTTTTGTATGCGTGTGTGTTTGTACAAAAATAGTCTTATCGTGTAAAAAATTTTAAAACACAAGGTTACCATGTAGAAAAAATTCAAAATTAAATTAGCCACCTCACTTTCCGTTAAGTACTTAACGGAAATACTGACGGAATACAAATTCAAGGTCATGCCTATACGTATTATTAGAGTTGAGAGTTACTACGTGTGTGTTTTTGGAAAGGGAAGGTTACCACGTAGAATCGGAAAAATACAGGATTACTGTATAGAAAAACCCAAATAGTAATAAAAATAAAAACAGAAGGTCTTACTTGAAACGACAACTATCCGTCTTAAGCTTAAGACAAATGCAAGTGGGAGGTAAGTGGGTATATCCATTTCCCACCCACTTACCTCCCACTTACATTTGTGTGAGAGACCACTATCCGTTTTAAGTTTAGGACGGATAGTGTCCGTTTTAAATGAGAATTTGTTTAATAAAAATAGTGACGATTAGTGAGGTTTTATGGCAAACAAATAATGTGTGATTAGTCATTAGTCGTGTGAGGTTGTTTCAAATCAAGGTCAACAACCGTCAGTCATCACCAAACAATGCTTTCAACCACCAATCACCTCCGTCTACAACTGGGACTACGCCGAATTCACCGCAGTCATTCTTCAATTCACCCTCCGATCGCCGTCTTTACCGCCAAATTCCCTTCTTCTTCTTCATCATCATCACTTTCTCTTTCACTCTCAGGTCTTTATTTTCTCTCCTCAACTACTACGCTCTCATACAATTTCTCATGTTTTATTAGTTAGTCTCGTGTAAAACCGTTTTACAATACAACGGACCAAGTACTTAAAAGTACTTATTACTGTTATCGTTAAATTAGGTGCATGATATTGCTAATGCCTTAGCGGTCTTATTTGAGTTTTTTACGCATATTCGTAATATGAGGTGCGTGTGTTTTAATTTTGCAGGTCCATCTTCAAGATATCTAGGGTTTTCAGCTCGTCGACACCAATGTAATTGAACTCTTTTTATAATCTATTAGTTTAAATTGAAAATGCGGTTTATAAAAACCGATGAAATGTATGAGAGCTACCTCAATTGGTAAAATGTATTGGTTCAGGAAAGTATACAATATGGTGCCGTAACTTTTTCATGAACTTTTAATTGAAAATATGGTGGATTAATGAGATGACTTCAATTTAGACCTATTATTACTCCGACTTTTGTGTAAAATTTGATCAAATGCATGCCCGCTAGCTTAATTGGTAAAATGTATTGGTTTGGTAAAATATGAAACAAATTACTTGTAATTGAAATATGGTGTATAAACAAGATGACTTCAATTTAGAGCTATTACTTATTAGTATCATTTATTGTTACGCCAATTTTGTAAAATTCCATCAAATGCATGCCTGCTAACTCAATTGGTAAAATGTAATGGTTGGGGAAAGTATGCAACGAATTTGTAAGATACCATGGACTTTTTAATGAACGTTTGATGAATTGTGTATTGTTTGGTAGGTGGTGGTTCTCGTAATGTGGTGGTTAAATGCGATGATTCTAATGATGCTTTGCAACCAGATTCTATTGTTATTCCCCAGGTTTATGTTTCTCTGCTTTTTCATTATTTTATTCGATGTTCATAGGAGTTAGTATATTCTTACTGACAATGCTGCTTCCGTAGGTTTCCGATTAATTATATATGTAGCTTTATTTAATTTGATATTCCTTCCGTGATACTTCGATCATTAATGCTTACTTCTTTATTTACTCTAGTTATTGCAATGGTTGCGTTTGCTTGTGCTGGAAACCAACAAAAGTTATGTTAATGCATAACAGCATCTTTGTTATTTGACTTTTAGTAGTTTTATTGTCGGTAGGATTATCGACTTCAATGATAGAAGAGTATTTTAAGGTTATGATCGAGTTGTTTTTATTGCTTTAGGGTGTATTATTGGGTATTCTATCATTAGAGGGCCTGTTTGATTGGTTGGATAGTTGAATCAGAGTTGAGTAATTGAAAAAAGGATAGCAAACGTGCCAATGCATGAAAAGCTATTTACTTTTTTGGACAAATAATTTTGTATGTATGAAACTAGCTTGGTGCACTATAGTAGAGTATTTTCGAGAAGGAATTAAGGGCTGAACATATGAACATTTGATTGTCTAAAATGAGGTTCATGGGGTCGCCCTAATTTGGGATTGATGTATTTAAAGTCCGTGATCGTCTATTCATCAGCTTACAGTTGTTAATTCGTGGTTTTTCAGGAGGCCAAGAGTGATCTTGCTGACATCTTGAGCAAAGCAAATTCTTATTTGCCACATATTGTACTTGCGAGTACACTGTTGGCCCTTATTTATCCACCTTCGTTCACATGGTTCACCAACAGGTTGCTGGGTGTTACGCGATCAGCATTCAAATTTATTAACTGTAAACTGCGTATTAGCGCTTCTGCATGTTCGTTTGTTGACTTTGTTTTATTGCATTTCTAGTGATGAAGTACAATGTAGACGTGGATAATCATGAAGCCATACTACTAGATTTGATTTTTTTTCGGAGGCTGATGGACTAAAGTTTGCCTACTTTGCTCATGAAAACAATATCTGTACAATTATACTCCATTGGTCCAACCATCATAATTTACTAGCTAAGATACCTCGTTATGATACATTTTAGTGTTCAAGTTGTTCGTTCCCAGTTGAAATTAAACAAAACAAGTTCCTCTGAGGCAACTGAGTTTGTCTTGCATTGTGACAAAAGTCATACATAACCTGTTTTAAATTACCTCTTAGTAATCTTGTGGCCTATCTTTGACGTGAGGACTAAGGTTCTAAGGATTATATGGGGAGCAAATTTTCTGTAAAAACTGATTTAATTTGTTACGCTATGTGAATGAAGTGTTTCTATATGAAAACATGTCGGGGAGGTGGCTTATACTGTTGGAGCCTCTAGAGTCTAGACTGTGAGAGCAATACATAGTTTTTAAGCGGAATGTCATAGCAGTTACTTTTCTGTTTGGTAATCAGGAGACAATCGAATGACCAGTCTAGACTGTGAGAGCAATACATAGTTTTTAAGCGGAATGTCATAGCAGTTACTTTTCTGTTTGGTAATCAGGAGACAATCGAATGACCAGTTTAGCTTATTATTTGGTGATTACAATGTCGAATTGATCTAATTTTAGTTATTTTACATGCCCTAATCTACTGGTCATGGTACTTGACTCCAGGTATTATGCCCCAGCTCTAGGATTTTTAATGTTTGCAGTTGGACTGAATTCAAATGAAAAAGATTTTGTTGAAGCATTCAAAAGACCAACTGTCATTTTGGCTGGTTATGTTGGCCAATTTGTCCTCAAGCCTTTGCTTGGGTTTCTCTTTGGCACAATAGCTGTTACAGTTTTTGGTCTCCCATCTCCTGTTGGTAATTATCTTCCTGTTCTATCTCAGTGTGGGGTTATTACCGACGCTAGTGAAGTTTTATGTGGTGATTGCAAAGTGCAGGTGCTGGAATAATGCTAACATCTTGCGTTAGTGGTGCACAACTCTCAAATTATGCAACTTTCTTAACAGACCCTCAAATGGCCCCTTTAAGCATTGTTATGACATCATTATCTACAGCCTCTGCAACTTTTGTGACACCCCTTCTGTCGCTACTGCTCATTGGAAAGAGGTTACCTGTTGATGTAAAGGGAATGATGGCTAGTATCACACAGATTGTAGTAGCTCCTATTGTTATGGGCTTGCTTCTTAATAGGTAAATCATGGCTGCCTTACTGGATATGTTATTCCGACTCCTCACTTTTAGAGTCATATATAGCTTACTGGCTCTCCACCCCCACCCCTGCCCCACCCAAAAGAAGCACAGTTGGTGAAGTTCATCACGTTGCTAAGTTATTTACATGAATGATTTGTTGCAGTTGTTGTTGTTGTTGTTGTTAAAGTTCGTGACATTCTCAAATTAGTGCAGGTTGCTCCCTGGGGTCAGCAAGGCAATCCGGCCGTTTCTGCCTCCACTGTCGGTTTTTGTGACGTCTCTTTGTGTTGGTGCACCACTTGCCATCAATATAAATGCAGTAATGTCCCCTTTTGGATTAATCATCCTTCTGCTTATAATTGCATTTCACCTGTCTGCTTTCATTGCTGGTTATGTGATGTCTGGCCTGGCATTTGGTGAGGCATCTGATGCAAAAGCGCTACAAAGAACTATATCCTACGAGACAGGTTTCATATATCTCTTGTTGTTAGCTGTATGTTACTCCCTCTATCCCATTTATTGTCCCCATTTTCTTTAGTTAGCGCAATACGTGAACTTAATTAAACTATATCCCCTGTTACTTGACATGATAACATTATGGCAAGATGAATGTGGTAATTCCGTGTGCAAAGTCTCCAAGTCAAGGGTAATAAGGATATCTCATCACAAAATTAAATACGAGTGTATGACCTCTAGTAAAATCGGGACAATAAATAAGGTAGTAATTTTTTGTTTTTCAAGTTGTTCGTAACTCGTTAGTAACTTGTATTCTCATGTAGGCATGCAAAGCAGCCTTCTTGGTCTTGCACTTGCTAATAAATTTTTTGAAGATCCAGTTGTAGGAGTTCCTCCAGCTATCTCGGTAAGTCTAGACTCTACCCAAAGTTTTTTAATAGTACCTTCTCATACCAAGTTTAAACCTGATAATCATTACATCATGGCTCATGCACGATTCTTTTTCATTTTAGAGAATTTGTGGTAGTAAGACGATGGGCATAATTTAAGCCATAAGGGAAGTTTTGATGCTGATGGAGTGATGGGTTTTGGACGTTGTTTTTTTAGTATCCTTACTTATTGTCTTCACGAGCTAGATTAGCCGACAGCTACGCGTTGGTAGATTGTCAATACTGAACTCACTGTTACACTGATTTGCAGACTGTTATTATGTCATTGATGGGGTTCTCTCTGGTTATGTTGTGGGCTAAGAAGAAAGAACAACCATTTGGCAAACAAGTGGAATAACAAGTAAAGAACTAAACAAGGTTTTGTGATGAAGATGATCCCTACTTAAGTATTCCGCATAAAATTAGAGACGGAATCAATTAATTCAGCCATAATCCGGCTTATAATCGGTTTGGTCCGTTGATATAACCCAAACCAGAGTTCTTCAGTAGCTTGTACAGAATTTGAAGTGTCAGATGTATTAGCTTCACCATCTTGTAGTCTGCCTTCTTGCATTGGAGCGACGTTTCACAAAAGAACTTCAAACTTGTACTAGTTCACTACATAAAAAAAGTTAAAATGCGATGGTGAAAACATAAATAATCAGGGTACCAAAGAAGCATGGAGCACAAATTCTGAAACGGATTATTAAGTAGATCTGATAAGCGGGTTATTTACACTGGGTTTCGTTAGTTAATCGAGTGAGCGATACACTCAAGACTGGTTCATTTATTTTTGGATGAGTTTAACTTTTTTGTACAGTAATTGTGTATTTGTGTTTGGCTACTTGGGGAGTTGGGGTTGATTCGGTCATAGCAGTTTTTTGGATCACTTTGTTTGGGTCCTATTGTTTCAGTATGTAAATTTCTGGTAAAGTTGGGCAACACGAGGATGAATTCGAATTTTGAGAAACATATTTGGATCTACTTCAACTTTCGAGCCAAACTCGGGCCATTTGAGTACTCGTTTATGTAATTAAATAAAACCTTTTTATTTGAGACATAGATATCGATATTAAACATAAAATGGGTTAAATATGATAGATGATACGGAGTAGTACAAAAGTAGAATGCCTAACAAGTAACAACCAACAATAAACATATTTTCGGAGTATCTATTTATCGAAATGGGGGGTGATTTAATCCGTTATATTCTTAAAATGGATATATTCGTCTTAAAATAAACGAAACGTATTTTTGTTTTATTCTATAGAACTCCTTATCAGTCTGTCCACAATCCACATTACGTAATCTCACCAAAACGAACAATGTTATCACTTGCATCATCATCGTCTCTAAAACCGTCACTATTTTCCAGAATTTCATGCTGTCACCAAAATCACAAACCAGTATTTAAAACCAATAAACGGATAGCAACGTTGTTGTTAAATGCAGGTGTTGGTCTTGCATTGGTGGGGGTGGCTGTGGGTCCCGCCATAGCTGAACAATCACCATTTATGTTGGAGCTCACTGAACCTTCCAATGCTCTTTCCCTTCCTACCTGGGCTGTTCATGTCTCCAGTGTTGTTGAATGGTACGCGTGCTCTTCCTCCGTTCTATTTGATTGTTTACGTTATTAATCGGTTATGGATAATGGATAATGAATAATGAATAATGAATGATAGCGTGCCATGTGTTTGGTTTTCGTCCATCTAAGTGGGGTGCTATTTAACTCGTTTCAATCTTTATACGAATATACCCGTTGTCAAGAGTGATCAACAAATGGGATGATGAATTGATGATGATGACAACAACGACGAGAGTTTTAAAAGGATTATTTTCATTTTGGTGATATGAAATGTTAAAATTAATCTTACTGACTATTATGTGAGGACAAATGGAATTAACAATATTTCCAATAAATAACTAACAATAATCTAATCTAAGTAGAATAAAAAAATGAGGCTTCTTGACGGAGTAATGTTTACATTGGTTAATTTAATTGAAAAAAAGTTGTAAATTGTTTATGTTTTCTTGTTAAGGATTATAGCAATGGCATTGGTGTGGCAATATGGTCAGAGACCTGGCAATGAATCATGGAAAGGCCTTTCTTGGGGCATGGTGAGTTTTAATTCTGATTGTTGTAGTATGATAATGCTGGTACTGAGCATCCTTGTCGATGTGTAGTACTGTTGTATACATCCGGCACCTCCCATTAGGCAGGATTGCCTGTACTGTGTGTAACCACTAATCAGTAGTAGCGTTGAGCCAATCGGGGTAATTACATTGGTACTCCGAATTGAGAGTTTAGGACTAGATATTAGGGTGACAAAAGTAATCCTAATTAATGTGAATGCTTTATACAGTTCATGAAAAATTTGCAAAAGACAAAACATAAGACCAAGTTAATTCGATGAATTCCTCTCTGTTTCTGTTGCATCTTTCACTTAGATGTCATTTAGAATTAGTGTGTTTCTCGAGTGGAAACCACCATCCTACTGTATCTCTTTGAATCAAGGCAAAAACTATCAACGTGGAATTATCTGCGAGCAACTGTATCAGAGATGGCTGTGTCAAGACTTTGTATATATGTTATGGCAACGAACAGAAATTATTGACGATAATTGGAATGATAAGGCGAGAGGTTTTGACTTTTAAGGGCTTTGATTGGGTGTGGAGTTAGCTTATATTATAATGTTATGTTATAGAAACCCAGCTGATCAGCTAAGAACTACAATCCTTCGTGTAAAGCTTTTTTTTTTGGAAATTTTGGGAAATTTGTTCCCAGTCAACTTATGTACACGTCCTCCTGTACAAAAATCATGAGATGAGCTTAAACTTCCTTTGCTGCTCTTAACCCTTGTTAGAACAACAGTCTTTTCACTTTTCAGCAATGCCTTGGTATTAGCATAATACGAGTAGTTGTGAATTAAAGTCCTGAAATGAATTCTGCAATGTGATGTTTGTTTAGGTGCCTTTACTTGGTGGAGCGATGTGCGCGTGCACATGGCATTTCTTTTACAATGCTGAGACTCTTGAGGTAAAAATATTGGTTCCGGTCTCTGATGTTACTGTATGTTGCTAGAGTCTATTTGCTGGCAGCTATGTTACTTCGACTAGACAACAAGTCTACTGGTATTGTATGCGATGTATTGTAGAATGTTGGGACACCGCTAATTTGTGAGAAGTTCAATTTTTTTTGGCTCCAAATGAAGTGTGATGCCAAGGCAGGATGGAGTATGGGGGACATGCGATACGCCGCCAAAATGATTTGTCGAAGTAACATAGGCTGAAACCCGCTGTTGTTATCTAACCTACTTTAAATGCTACCTGACACCTGACCGCTATAACTGTTTTAAATTACGGTTGTTTGTAGGTACTGGTGGCCCTTCAGGCTGCTTTGACTTTTTTCGGGAATGTCACATTGTGTATTGCTGCATATCGGATATACCAGTCACAGAATCAGTCAGAAAAAATTTGAAGCCTCATCAAACATCCAGACGTTCTTCTCCAAGAGAACCCAGCTAAGGTCTGATTGCTCTTCTCCGTAAGACTTTTTATTTTTGAGATACAAGTTATAATTCTTAACTTTTGACCTCAGTTGTCTCAAGGGACTGAGTCTGTCCTTTAACAATACTAATTTTAGAAGATGGATTTTGTACCTCACTAACATTCTCATGTATGTAATTGCTTTCTCTATAATTCCATTCACACTGGAATGCTTTGCCTTTGACTAAAAGCTTTGGCTTGCACCGTGCGTATCAGTTTTATTGCTATCTTGCTATCTGAGGCAACTCATTCCTCTATTCAGTCACTGGCGGTCTAATGGTCTAAATGGGGTAGATATGGAGTTATAGATTTGGTAGTTCTTACCTTCAATGTAGTACGGAGTATTTGTTTTGTATGCTTTCCTTCTTGCCCATTTCATATGGTATAACTCGTAGCTCTTGGTCAATTTTTTTTATAGATTTTTTTAGTTGATTTTGATAGCTTAAGAGAGATACCAATGTTTTGGTCTCACATTTTTGAACATATGGGGTGAAAAGTAGAGTTGGCAAGTGAGTCTTCTTTGACTTTTAATAAATAAGGCAAAGAAGGATACAAAGTATTAAGCAATTCAACCAAACTTTTTTTTTTTTTTTTTTTTTCTTTTTATCCAAACGCAATGTTTTTTTTTTTCTTTTTATCCTGGCTCGAATCCGGATTAGTCCGGATGGTCTACACGGCTACACCAAAAAAAAAACGTCATTAGAAGCCTGCACTTGAACCTATTATTATAAACCTGAACCAAATCAACTAAGGATCAGTTTCAACCGAAATCCGCATGATCAAATCAATATATAAGTTTCCTTATTTTGCGGGCATTGTTGGATGAGAAAATGTAGATTTAAAGGGGAAAAAATCGGGTTGAACCGAGTTTTAGTTCCAATTCCGGTTTAGGTTTTAGATCTGATCGTGAATCAAGTTTTGGATTGGTTTTAGACTTTTAGGTTTGAACTATAATAATATATATCATCAATGCATTTCACGTTCAAGATTTTTGGATTTGTATTCGGGACAGTGATCTAACAAGAATATGGGTCGGATTTGGATAATTAGAACCCTAGTGAAAGGTTACACGTCCAAGTACTATGAGACGTGGAAGAGGCATTACAATCAAAAACATTATGTTCTCATGTATTCTTGGCTACTTGGACTGGTTTCATCTATGTCACTCATACTCGTTTAGAGGAATGTGATGCATGTGCAACTGCAAGTGTCATACCACGTCAATCGTGAAGTATTGGGTTCACCGTTCACCTACGCAAGGTATAACTGGAATAGTTGGAGTCACATAGCTCATGATTATGTAGGATGAAACAATAGTAAAAACGAAGCTGTTGGACAAAATGTCTTATAGCAGTAGTAGAATTTGCGTTCTACTGCACAACTCTTCATTTATACGAGATACAAAGATCATCTCTTTACAAACATTTGCTTTATAAGGTAATTAGTCTCGAGGTTAGAGATTAGATTATGCACCAAAGTTTATAATTGGGTTGGACCCGCCAAATAAATGAATGTCAGCCTCTAAGTATAGTTGCATTAACATATAATTTCCCAAAAGGTATGTGGGTTCATCATGATTTTGCCGTGTCCTTAGACTAACTGTTTTTCTTGCTTTTATGTGTTCTTTCTGGAGTTAAATTCTGTCCTACTTTGTAAAGATTTATTACTATGATTGCTTTGACTGATAAGCTGTGTTTTGTATTGAAATGCGACCAGTTAAGATCTGTTTTTTTTTACTTATGTAATAAGTCTCGTGTAGCCCGTCCGACACTAAGACGCGTCCGACGCTAAGAAGTTACATCATTTTAAGATGCTTGGATGGGTTTTCACACGGAACGTTAAATACTTGCCTCTAAAATGTAAACCTTCGATCTCATCCTTTCCTACCGTAAAAGGGTGTTTTTCTAAATTGTCTTTTGTCTTTCTTACTTTTTTGGATTTTGACGGGACAAAGCGTCTTTGGTTTTTGATTATGATGGAATAAATCAAAATGGCTCACTAAAGTGGATGCGCTTCTTTCTCTTATGATGTACGTGGCAGACCTTCAATGCGGCAGACCTTCAATGCGGCAATTTTCATCTTGGGTCTTTCGGTAATAGTCTCTTTGTGTAGTTAAAAGAAGGGTACGACTGTGTACATCTGATCCCCCTTATTCCACAATTTGCAGGAGCCATTGAGTTACTGAGTTAAATGTTGTACCATTTATAAGTGGATGAGATTAGATGACAATTCAAAATTGTAACCTGTCCACTTTCCCAGTCAAATTATAGTTCGTGTAAGAGTTTATGTCATGATTGCAATTTGACAAGATGCCCCATTCTATATTACTATACCATGAAAAGGTGGGCAAAGAAAGCTGAGTATTAGATTGTTAAATTTCTGCTGTAGCATTTTGACAAAAAGTGTTCAGGCTAAATAGTTAATTAAAGGTGACAATGAAGTTGCTTTCTAGAAAAGAAAAAAATGGGCAAGGGCGCGACTGGGTGTTATTGAGTCTTCATACCACCCTTTCATATGCCTTTTTGTCACCGGGAAGTTATGTGTGTGTTTCCTCTCTTAAGGTGTCATAAGTTTGGCTCAAAACAAGTTTAATTGTTAGCTTGACAGAATAATTATTTCAATTGAGGAGACTGTTTTTACCAAGCTAGAATAACCATGTGAAATCTTGTTTAGTTTGAATGAACTAGACAAGTGCGTCAAACATAGTGAAGTATATATGAGAATCGAACGTCCGAAATGTAACATGTTCCACCACTCTGGTTCTTGAATGCTTGGTTGGTTGTGCTTTCCTTTACACTTTTCTTCCCTCACACTGATGTCGTGTTCGCGTTCGAATCACTAAATTTGTCATGACAATGCACGGTAACACACTAAAGATAACAGGAGGAAATTGTCACATAGGCGAGGTATTAAATCTCAGTTTGAGGCGGCTTGATCTTGGAATCGGACAGTCTTAGCATCATTACGGACGTAGCGTGATGGATTGGCTGGTACCGTCTCAATAACTTTAATGAAGAACCATGCTTGTGGGTGTGCTTGGAAAAAAAATTGTGTTATCCTCTATGGGATTTTAAATGGGATACAATCCTAAAAAACCACTTCCAGGGACCTTTTTGTCTTCAATAATGAATCATGCACATACGTTTGAACTTTGAAGATTTCCTTTTTGTCCCTATGAATCAGCAGCCGTCACTCCGTCAGTACTTAGGAACAGCCAGTGATGGATTGATAACCAAAGTACTAAGGAGTAATAAAAATGTACATTTAGTGATCATCCCGTGAATGCAGTGTTGTAGGGTGTCTGGATTTAGGAGCTTTGTGAAGTTCTCAGTAGACCTTCTATTACTCTTTAGTGCTGAAAGATGCTCTTTTTCAGACAGGAATTAGTCATGAATGTATGGGATGACATGGTGTGGATCCTTGTGCTCTTACCATTTTATAATTAATATTTCCGTGTTAAAGAAATAACCTTCTTGCTCCCGCAAATTGCTGGATAATGGGGTAGGATATACATACGCAGTCTTACCCTGGATGACGAAAAAAAACCTTCTTTCTATAAACTCTTAAAAATTTTAACCGATAGATATTGGTTTAGTTGGGGTAAACAAATTTCGGATGGCAGAAATTATTGAAAATGATGCGTGTTCCGTTTTTTTAGATTAAATATAT
>VHZZ01004519.1:15897-27185 GCA_009801015.1 Silene noctiflora | reverse complement strand
TATGATCGACAATTTGTGATCGCATTATTGTCGGGGACACTTTTCTCCAACACAACCATCCACAGCAACGGCGGGAATGGTGGCCATGCCAGCCACTATTGCAGCAACCAAGGCAAGCGCCACATCCTCAAAACCCCCGCAGTCGTCCAAAAGCTCGGGTAGAGGGGCATCCAGTCAGGCTAGGATTGGCAGCCCGGTGAGAATGGAGTCAGCAAGAGCACCAGTGTTGCCAGCAGGGTTGGGGGCTCTAACTCCACCGGCCCCATAACCTCCTATGGGAGCACAGCCAGACGTGGTGCAGCAGCTGCTCAAGGGAATGGAGGCCCTGCATCGTGCAGTTGAGGGCCTGCAGAAGGACAATCAAGCCCTAAGGGACAAGGTGGACGCTGTGTCCCTGACTGGGGTGTTACAATCAGTTGGAGAGCATACATCTCCGCGGATGACGCCAGGAATGCACCCAGGGAGAAACTTCCCGCAGGAGCTGGTCACCAGGTTAGATTTTGGGGTAGTGTCCCCACCTGGGGTACCCTAGTAACCACCGCCAGGGACGACTCCATCACCGGTAACCATGCATCCATTCAGGACCATGCCCTCGTCTGGAGTACTGTCCACGCCAAGTGTCACTCAGGTAGGGGTGATGTCTCCTTTAGGGGTTACATCGTCAGGGGTAGCAGTAGAAGGAGCTGTATCAGCAGGGTTAGGAACCATAATGCCTGACTTCCTGTCACCATTTGGCAGTACGCCATTCTTTCAGGAGTGCCCCCAGGGGAACCCACAGATGACCAATGCTCTCGTAGGATGAAACATGTACGCACAGCAGACTCAGGACGCGCAGTTTAGGCCCATCGTCAACGCAACACCGCTGCCAAACAACTACGCAATCCCTCAGTACGCCGTAGGGGGCACCCTAGCAGCTAGCAATCCCTTCGGAGCCTTTGAGCCAAACCCCAATCCACATCTGGAGGCAGGCACACTAGTAGAACAATAGCTGCAGGAGATCAGAGCCATGCTCAGTAAGGTGCCAGGGTTGCCACGTCCCATAGAGGTGGCACCACCTGAAAGCTACGCGGATTCACCTTTCGTGGATAGCATAGCCCTGGTCAGCATGCCCAAGGGGTTCACCCCACCAACTAGGACCCTCTATGATGGAACGACAGATCCCTTGGATCATGTAAATCAGTACAAGCAGAAAATGATAGTAATCACTTCAACCGGATCCTTGAAGGAGGCATGTATGTGCAAGGGTTTCGGGTCGACCCACTCGGAAGAAACGTTGCAATGGTTCGTGAGCTTGCCGAACAAGTCCATCTTAACCTTTGCAGATCTAGTTAATGCCTTCACCCAGCAATTCACCAGCAGCCGCAAACTAGATAAGCAAACAAGCGACCTATATCGGGTCGTCCAGAGATTCGAGGAGTCCACCCGAGACTTCCTGAACAGGTTCAATAAGGAGAAGGTTTCTATTCCTAGGTGCGACATAGCCACGGTAATAGAGGCGTTCAGGCAAGGGCTCATTCAGGATTCAGACCTGTACATGGATCTCAATAAATACCCCTGTACCACCTTCGAGGACGTACAAGGAAAGGCCATGGCCGCAATTCGCCTAAAGGAGGACGAGTTTAGAAGGGACATGTATGACACAGGGCGTACCAGTAAGAAGACGCCAACCGAAAAGAAAAATGAAAGGGCAAAACCCTACAGCAAGAATACCGTAAACAAAGTCTCTGCGGAGACGGATTGGAAAGAAAGTGCCAGCTTGCCGCCCAAGCTAAGTGAGTACGGGTTCACTACGGGATTGAAAAGGGTTCTGAAAGCGCTGAGAGAGCTTGGAGGACGAGTCAGGTGGCCCAAGAAGCTGGTGCCCCGAGAGAACGACAAAAGAAATGCCAGCAAAAGGTGCGAGTACCATAACGACATCGGCCACAACACTGAAGATTTTGTGATCCTGAGAAAGGAGATCAAGTTCCTCCATGGATCAGGATGCTTAGACCACCTCCTGCCTCAGGGGGCCAAATCTGGCAAGGTCAACATAGCAAAACAGGTGCTACCTTCCCCGCCACCTTTGCATTCCAGGGTTGTAAATGTCATCACAGGAGGATCATACATCTTTAGCCTAACCTATTTTGTAGCTAAGAGACATGCCACTAAGACGAAGGGAGATAAGCCAGACTTCTTCTGCCGCATTAACACCAGTGACCTGCCAGCAGTTACATTCGACGAGGTTGATGCCCCAGACACAAGGAAACTACACCACGACGCATTGATTATCACACTCTCAATAGGGAACTGCTTGGTGAAGAAGATCCTTGTTGACACAGGAAGTTCCGTAAACCTAATACTGCTGGAAACCCTAAAAAACATGGGCTTTAACAAGGAGGACCTCGTTTAGAAGGCAGTCCCACTGGTGGGATTCAGTGGGGAAACCAAGCACTCCTTAGGAGAGATATTGATCCCCGCCTATACTGGGGGAGTAAACAAGAAGGTACGGTACCTGGTCATTGACGGCCCATCCACTTACAATGTCATCCTAGGCAGGCCATGGATGCATGAGATAAAGGCGATACTGTCCACGTACCACCAAAGTCTGAAATCCCCGACACCATGGGGAGTTCGAGAGATTCGTGGAGACTAGGAGGAAGCCAGAGATTGCTACAGAGATGCCCTAAAGCCACTGCCAGGCAACCGCCAGCATAGCAATTACAGAAACCGTACGTCCAGAGGGATTACGTTGAGCCTCCTCAGGTAGAACTAGATGAAGTCAACCTGGACGTACAACACCCATAACGAACCATTCTAATAGATTCTGATTGTACAGGTAGCATCCGCCAGTCTATACTTGAGTTCTTACGTGCTAACATGGATTACTTTGCTTGGTCACTCGAAGATATGACAGGCATTGACCCAAGCGTCATAACGCACCAACTGAATATCAACGCTAGCTATCAGCAAGTACTACAGAAGAGACGGAAGTTTGCTCCATAAAGGAACGTAGTAATTAACCAGGAGGTAGACAACCTGTTGGCAGGTGGAAAGATCAGGGAGGTCAATTACCCAGAGTGGTTGTCAAACGTGGTGGTCGTGCCAAAGTAGAACAACAAGTGGAGGGTATGCGTGGACTTTATTGATTTGAATAAAGCATGCCCGGAAGATTCGTTCCCCCTGCCGCACATAGACGCCATGGTGGACGCCACAGCAGGCCACAAAATGCTTACCTTCTTGGATGCATGGAGTGGCTACAATCAAATTAAGATGCACCCAGAAGATCAGGAAAAGACGGCCTTTAGATCCGAAAGGGGATTATATTGCTACAACGTGATGCCATTTGGGTTAAAAAACGCTGGTTCAACTTACCAACGGTTGGTCAATAAAATGTTTAAAGATGAAATTGGCAAAACTATGGAAGTATATATAGATTATATGGTGGTCAAATCCAAGCAGGCAGAACAACACATGGATCACCTCGCAAAAACATTCGAAATACTCAGGAAGTACAGCATGAAGCTGAACCCCCTGAAGTGCACGTTTGGAGTTTCTTCCGGAAAATTCCTAGGGTACCTGGTTACCCAGAGGGGGATTGAAGTAAGCACGGAGCAAATCAAGGCGGTGCTGCAACTTGAGTCCCCACAGAAGCCAAAGGACGTCCAGAGACTGACAGAGAGGGTGGCCGCCCTGAGCAGGTTCATTTCAAGATCCTCAGACAGGTGTCGATTTTTCAATGACATGCTAAGAAAGAGTGAAAGATTCGAGTGGACATCGGAGCACGAGAAGGCATTTGAGATCTTAGCACACCACCGTTGCTTACCAAGCCTGACCCGGGAGAGCCCCTGTACCTTTACCTGTCAGTAACCGAGGTGGCAGTCAGCGATGTACTATTTTGGGAACATGAGGGAGCACAAAAGCTAGTATACTACATAAGTAAGTCTCTGCTTCCTGCAGAGACCAGGTACTCCTCACCTGAAAAACTTATTTTGGCTCATGTCACTGCTTCCCTTAAGCTGCGTCCCTACTTTGAATCGCATACCATCTCCGTGGTTACTAGTTATCCCCTTAAAGCCATAATAAGGAAACCAAAACTGTCAGGGAGAATGGCCAAGTTGTCAGTCCACTTGAGTGGCTATGATCTAAAATTTGAGCCTCGAACAACAATAAAATCGCAAGCATTGGCTAACTTAGTCTCAGATTTCAGTCTAACACTCCAGCAGGAGGCTGACAATGACGTGCTGACCCTGACAGAGGATAAAGGTGACCAACGGTTGGTAATTTATGTTGATGAGGCCTCCAAAATGAGAGGAACGGGGGTAGGGCTGGTCATCCATTCCTTTTAGGGGGAACAGATAGTTCAAGCAGTACGATGCGAGTTCAGAGATACTAACAACGAAGCATAGTATGAGGCCCTCATCCTGGGCCTGCAACTGGCTTTGGATCTTTATGTGAGGCACATAGAGGTGTTCAGTGATTCACAACTCGTCTTAAATCACGTGAACGACGTCTATGCCGCCAGAGATTCGAAAATGGAAGCTTACCTCAAGGTCGCAAAAAAATTGATACCTAGTTTTACAACCTTTTTTATACAGCAAATTCTCATGGACCAGAACGTGGAGGCCGATACATTGGCCACCCTTGGAGACACCTTCAAACCAGGAGAAATTTCAATGATTCCCACCATACATGTGTTGAAACCCGCTATTCGAAAACAGGGAACTGCTGGTGACGAAATATACACGCAGTGAACGCAAGAAGAACGGGTCCTATGCACCACAGAAAGCCTGGACGGTCCGCCTGACTGGCGATAGCCATACTATGATTGGTTGCGCAATGATGTGCTCCCTCCTAATAAGAAGGAGGTACGAAGTTTCAAGATGAAAGCCTCCAGGTTTGTGTTGATTGACAATGTATTGTTCAAAAAGTCCCTAGCAGGTCCATACCTGCGATGCGTGATAAATCAGGAGGCACAGGCTGTTATGCATGACATCCACTGCGGGGAATTTGGAAATCATGCAGGGGGCAGGAGCCTGTCAAATAAGGCGCTCAAGCAGGGATACTTCTGGTCAACTATGCGTAAGGATTCCATGGAATATGTGAAGAGGTGCGACGCCTGCCAGAGGCATGCACCAGTCAACCATCAGCCGACAGAGCCATTACACCCGATAATCTCACCGTGGTCCTTCATGAAGTGGGGAATAGACATTGTGGGTCCTCTGCCCCGTGCCCCAGGAAATAGGACTTATATGCTCGCTATGACGGACTATTTCTCTAAGTGGATAGAGGCAGAGGCGTTCCCACATATTCTTGAGAGGTATGTGTTCTCCTTCATCAAGCGGAACACCATAAGCAAATATGGCATCCCCTCAGAAATAATATGTGACAATGGGTCCCAGTTTGTGTCTGATAACGCCGAGGCCTTCTGTGCCAGGTGGAACATTGCACTGCTCAACTCTACTCCCAGAAACCCTCAATCTAATGGACAAGCAGAATTTAGCAATAATATTGTGATAGAGAACCTGAGGAAGACGTTGCACGAACTGGGAGGTAAATAGGCAGATGAGCTCCCCTTGGTACTATGGTCTGACAGAACCACCCCTAAGGTGGCAACAGGGCAAACTCCGTACAGCCTGGTGTATGGAGCGGAGGCTATGATTCCTGATGAGGTACGAGTATCAACACACAGGTATGGGTGCATTACTGAGGACAGGAACCAGGTGGAAATGGCAAGCAGCCTGGATACTGTGGACGAACTCAGAGCCAGTGCCCAGATCAGAATAGCCTCATACAAGCAGACTGCTGCCAGGAGTTACAACAAGAACGTGAGGATCAGAACCTTGAAGGTAGGGGATCTGGTTCTTAGGAAGGTTTTCCAGAATACCAAGAACAAGCGAGCAGGAAAATTCGCCTACAACTGGGAAGGGCCGTATCAAGTAGAAGTGAAAGCGTGGTGGGTAATGGGGCGTATAAGCTCATGACCATGGAAGAAAAGCTCATACATAAGCCGTGGAACATTGTCCACCTAAAGAAGTACTACATTTGAGCTCCTTTAGTCAGGACCCTCCCACAGCAGGTACAAAATTTGTAAATCTGTATAGGCACAACTGGTACAATAGACAACTTCATGTAACTAACTTTGTCATGAAACAGTTAACATGGGAGGGAGTACAACGCCCAGAATCCACCCGCTGGAACCACGGACCAGACTCCTGAAATGTAAAACAAATAGCAATAACAGTATGGGAATTATCTTTAATTCTTACTGTCTGAGCAAGTAACGTGTTGTTTCCTTCTCCAGCTCAACTCCAAAGTGAACACCGTCCACCTGACAAGGTACCACGTTCAGAACTCACGTGCTAGCCACCTAGGACCTATCAGGTATTGCTAAGGGGATGACAACTTTAAACGTACTCTTAAGATTCTATTTGTAAAATTTCTTATTTTCCGTCCCACAATGTTGTCTTAACAGGAAGCATTGATGGGGTAAACGAGGGAGCCGCGTCTTTTAGATGTATTTCAAAGGGCCCAGATTAAAAGATGTTTTATTTTTTCTAATTTTGGAATGTACCGCCTCAGGAAGCACAATTTACACACCTGAAAAACTTTCTCTTTTGTAATTTGTTCCCTCCATATTTTAATAAATTTGGTTTCCTTTCTTTTTTGAGATGTTTAGGGTACATTTTTTATTTGGCGACTAATCTCTACCAGTCCGATGGAAATAAGGATTAACAAAATGTTCCTCCTGTAGGAAGTACATCGTGCGCGTGGTCGACGAAGGAACTTCGGCGTCCCGTCAGGACGAACAAACTCCAGTACCACCATAGTCACACCAACAGAACAGTACGAAAGAATGGCCAACAAATAAATGCATACAAACACAGAACAAGTACGCACAACAAGGACATAACAAAAGTCAAACAGCTAACTTAAAAGAAACCCCAGAGGGGGCAAAAGTACGATGGTCCAAAAAAGCCACAAAGAGCAACTACAGAATAAAAATTACAAAAGACAAAGGGGCATTCCCCATTTAAACTGCCTGATCTGAACCAGGCTCAACAGGAGTAGGATTAACAACAGAATCAGGAATAACCCCCTCAGCAGGGACTACCACCTCAGCTTTCTCCTCGGCCAGAGCCTCTTCAGCATGCACCGCCTCCACAATAGGAGCAGCCTCCTCAGCAGAAGGGCCACTCTCCTCATCCTCCGCCATTAGCTCATCAATGATGCTGAAATCCGGCTTGGTGGGGAAAGCGGAAGCAAACTGCTTCTCTTCCTTAGCCAGATTCTAGGAGGTATGGGTCCCAGCTTGGAACTCCTGAAGACGCTTTATTTTGGATTCTCGGGTGGCATACACCAGAGATCCAGAAGCAGCTTCTTCAGGGCCTAGACACCTGGTCCTCTGCTGCGGGCAAGCTGTCGGTAAGAGAGGAGTTGGCGCTCTCAGCCTTCACCAGTTGCCTCAGCGTACGGGCCAGCTGGTCATGTGCCATCTTCTTGTCCTCATCAGTAAGGGAGAGCTGAGACTCCAATTCAGAGACCCTCTTCTGCGGGACATTCACCTCACCTATTAAACGGGGGACCTTCTTGCGAATGAAGAGATTAAGTTGAAGACTCTGCAGAAACAGGAGTCATAAGAACATAACCCAGGGAAAACATAAAAGAGGTTAATAAAAAAAAACATACTCACAGCAAATGCAAGAGGAAATGCTCAAATTGGGGCCAGAGAGGAACATCAGAACTCCCCCCATACCCACGATGGAAGCGGAGCAAAGTGGTAGTATTGGGAGGACCAGGTCTAGGCGCCGGACATGGAGAAGCCTTTGGTTCTGGCTCATAAGGGACAATAGCCTTCTTCTTGGTAGCAGGATGGGGAGGCGCAGCAAAAAGCTTGCGTTTCTTCCTCTCTAGAACAGAATCGAGGGAAAAGAGGGTCTTGCCTACACAAGGGTCACAACACCAGTCACACAACAGCCTACCGCAAAAACAAAAACAACAATGAGCGATAAAAAATAACACAAGAGGGGCCTCACCAGCAGACATTCTTGGTTCTACTAAGGGGTCAGCACTTGTGCCAGCCGAGATCCCTTCTTCAGGTCCCGCTAAGTTGTCTGGGTTCACTTCTTTGTCCACGTTGAGGGGATGGGAGGAGGAGCCATATGGTTGTGCAGAGAGGAGGGCCGAGAAGGTACAAACTGAGGCAGGTAAAGCAAGAAGATGAGAAACTGCAGAAAGATCCTTGGAGGGAGTCGGTTGAGGCAGCGCTGCAAAAACGCACAAGTAAGAATCGTGAGATCAAAAGTAATCAAGAGAATGGACAGCGAGGGTTACCTTCTACAGGACCCCACTTGTCCATCATATAGTCTGGGGTAGGAGAAATGGAGTCAATCTTCATGAAGATGTAGCGAGAGAACCAGCCATCATCTCCCACTTTAGTAGGGAGGATGATCTCAGCATTAATTTTGTTACAGGAATGAAGGGTCACCAGACCATGACCCAAGGATCTGACTGAGTACATGACAACCAGATTGCCAAAACTCAGGCCAAGGCTATAGTCCTCGTCTAGGATGCACAAGGACACTAGTACCCGCCATGCATGCGGTATAAGCTGACTCATCGCCAGCCTATTGAAGGTAAGGAGCCGCTGCACCAGAGGAGAAAGGGGGAAGGAGAATCCCAACTCAAAGATGTGCTCATACAAGCATGCCCAGCCAGGATTGTAAAAGTCCAGAGCCTCGCCTGGTTGAGGAAGGTGGATCACCACATCGTCTCCCAACCCAAACTTCTCTCGCACCTCAGCTAAATCGGTATCGACGTAACAAGAGTCGCACAGATGAGGTTCAGTGAGAATGCCAGTGGAAGCGAAGGGGCTGGAAGAAGGAGGTTGCGGTGAGGGAGAGGGGGGAGACGCTTGACAGGTGGATTTTTTAGACATGATGAGGGAGGGATAAGAAAAGAGGAAATAACTGGGAGAAGAAAGAAGTTGGGTGAGGAAGGGAATAGTGAAAATTGATTGGGGGTTAGGGTATTTAAAAGAAAGCAGTTAAGGGAGAGTGGGAAAGTGAGCTGTTAAGGGAGAGTGGTAAAGTGAGTAGTTGAGGGGGAATAGGAAAGTGGGAAGTTATGAGGGAGTGGGAGAGTGGGGAGTTAAGACATAACAAAAAGCGTGCCCTGACAAGACAACCGCCAAAGCATGCRTGRCTMARCAACTTCCAGCCGTTTTCTCCTTGAAAAAAGCAATTGCCATCATTGCATGGGCAAGTGAAGACAATTACTTTGGGGGTAATTGTTTGGGATAAAATCCACCACATATTATYAGGATGACGTGGCAGCACATTATTGGGCCAGCGACAATCATGGGCACGACCTGTAAAAGGGAATAACCAAGGTACTTATAGAGAAGGAACAAGGTACCTGCAGAGAAGGAACACGGTACTTGCAGAGAAGGAACAAGGTATCTGCAGAGAAGGAACAAGGTACTTGCAGAAAAGAAACAAGGACCAAGTCAGCATTCAACATAACAGAACCCGTGAGAAAAGGGAGGTTAAGCAATAGAAGGAAGAATATCCTACAAGGGAGTCTATTCAAGAAAAAGACTATAAATACCTCGATTAGAGTGAAGCAAGGGACAATTCGTACAACATACATTCACAGTCGTTCACAACTTAAGATCATTTACTTAGCTTAGTCACATCATTGTATTTTCTTCCAAAGTTCTATATTCGACATTGTTCTTCCTCAGCATCCACAGACAATTATAGTGCATATATCGGAAGGATACCGACTCCCCCCGTGGTTTTTCCCACATTCGGGTTTTCCGCGTCACCAATCTCTTTGTGTCATTTTTACTTTCTTGCATTATTTATTTATTTACGTATCTTTGTTTGTCGAGTGTTGACCCTTGTTAGATGTGCATTTGACCATTTAGACTCACCCTTTATTTAATCGGTAGTAGGTAATTTTTTATCAAAACAATGAGTGTGAGTAGTAGTGCCGAACTCGAGGTGATGTCGAAGTCGGAGTGGGGCTATGGTCATAATAATGGTGGTTTTTAGATGTGTTAATGATGATTGGAGGATGTGTGGGGGATGTATGGTATAGATGTATGGTGATGATGGTGGATGGAGTTGATGATTGATAAAGGTGAACAAGGAAGTTGTGGTTAATTGAAAATGGCGAGGAGATTTAGCAGGGGCATGTGATTTGGCAAAATCCACTACCTAATTTGTTCTTCATAATTCTTCTTCCCTTTTTTTTCAACAATAAACCATTTATATCATAAAAATGAAAAATGTCCAAAACATACAAATTGTCTGGTAGTTAGACTTGCAGACCAATGACGATTTAGAACAACAAACTGAAGTATTTCCTGCAATGAATGTCGCGAGGAAATTGGTACTAGCGAGGTTAATGCCAGAACAGATAATAGCTATCGACAAGAGACTTGAAAAGAAACTGAAGAATAAGACGTTGTGTGCATGGTCATTAAAAGTGCCTTTGTGGAGGCTTCAAAAAGTGACTGGCCCAGAATGAATGTGTTGTGCGTGGAGCCAATGATTGAGTTTGATATGGAGACCCAATATCGAGTTTTACCATGCGTTCATTTCATCATAATGTAGTAGTGAATGTCAGCAGGAGGATGCATAGTTTGGGGAGGTCGATATGCAGGAATTTGCGGGGCTAGGACAGCAGACCAAAGAGAAGTAAATTGTTTGTGAGAGGTGACAAGATCATCCACTAGTTGACAAATGCGAAAAGGCTCTACCTTACAACCTTTAAAGATGATAGAGTTACGAACTGACCAGATAGCATTGAGAATGCAGCACAAATAAAGGGTACAGTGGGTGAAAGCAGATTTATATGGGAGATGGTGAAAGTATTTTATGAGATCTCCCAGCCACGCACGAAAATTAATTTGAGGATTCGCCACCGAGTTAAGACCGGGTGCACATGAACGCCACACATGCTGGGTGAGATCACAAGATCGGAATAAGTGGTCAACAGTCTCTGGGAATTGATTACAGAAAACACAATAAGGACTAACTTGAATGCCCCTTGAAATTAGGTTTTGTGATGTAGGCATAATATTATGAGCAACTTTCCAAAGTAGGAGAGGGAATTTAGTTGATGTGTGGAGATTCTAAATAATTTTCCATAGGAAAAAGGAGTTAGAAGATGATACCCGGGTTGAAGCGTGAGAAAGGAGAAAAGTGAAAGTTTCATTAAACCCTTTTTATTTGACATATCAAATAACAAAATAAATTAACTCATTAATTTAGGTGGATCTAGTGCATGCATAACAAAATGTA
>VHZZ01004517.1:10416-25904 GCA_009801015.1 Silene noctiflora | reverse complement strand
TAATAATAATAATAATAATAATAATAATAATAATAATAATAATAATAATAATAATAATAATAATAATAATAATAATAATAATAATATGGAAAAATGTTAATTATTTCAAATTAATAATAATAGTAAGGATAATAAGGATAATAGTAGTGATAAGGAAAGATATGAATCTATTATGTAATAATAATAATAATAATAGTAATAACATATTATCATTACGGGAAAATATACGTATTTCGCATTAATAACATTAATAATAACTATGAATCATATTCAAGTTATAATAAAACTTGCATTTACGATTTAAAGAAATTATAAAAGCGAAAATAAAAAGTGTAAAGAAATAAAACGAATTAAAATATTAAAACAAGACAAGTAACGAAAGATGAACGAATAGCGAACTAAGACGAAAACGAAACAAATAACGAACTACAACGAACTCCGTCTCAATTAACAATACACTGACTTCTCAACTCCCTTCTATTCCCCTTAACCAACACCAAAACGCACCATCAGCTGCCGCCCCTCTACCCACCTGCCGCCGACAGTAGCACCACCACACGACCACCAATACACACCCTAGGTACCACCCTCATCAACACCAACACCTCCCTCAACTCGCCCAGTTCGAACCAGCCCAGCAACCAACACAGACCCGTCCACTTCTCATCCTGACACCGCGCAAAAACCATCCCCAACATCACCTCTGGCCACCACCATTGTCACCACTGACACAAGGTGGTTCCAGGGGTGGCTTCCCAGATCGTCGACCCTCCTTCAACCACCACACACACCACCTGAAATCGCAGCAGCAACACACCTTGATTTCCTCTGTTTTCACGAGTTCCCAACCACCACCGCCACAAACCCCTGTCTTCGGCCACCACGACACCCCCAGGTGGTCGACTGCCACCCTAGGTATAAAACCACCATAGCCCAGAACAGTTTGGTCACGATTAGTGGGTGCAGGCTTTTCTGCCACATGTCGTAGTCTGGCCAGATATAGACTAGGGCATACCTAGCTAGTCGTCCTATCAGGGGAAAGTATTGTGTCTAGAGTTTTTCTTTTGGAGCTCGTTATAGTTGTTTTGAATGAGTGCATGTGCCGCGTTTCATTAGAATTCATATTCGGGTGTTATTGGGTTATTAGATGGTCATCCTTTATTGTTTTATGACATGTTGATGATTCATATCCCGTGTCCTTCTTACAAGTGTCGTTTGTAATCTCTCATGTCGTATCATTTGAGTGTCTTGTGTGCTATTTACGTACTTGATTGCCTAGATGCTTGTTTACCTTTATTTCATTGTACTGTGGCTGGGAGGACCTTGAGTTACTCCCCACTAGCTGTGACATTCATGTTTCATGAATGACAGGTTGGTGATGCAGATTTTGGGGTGAAGACGTGTGGGCTAGCGAGCATGACACCTTGGACCTAGTATTAGTCATTAGCCGTTAGACTTACCCACCGTACTTGTTCATTACATTATATTCGTGGGATATCTTTTCCCCAGACTATTGTTGTATAACTTATTTACATTTCCGCATGTTTATCGTATTTTGAACCCACTTTCGGCTTGAATTTTATTTATGTTTTAAAAAGTTTTAAAAACTCTCATGTTTTCCGCTATTTTACTTAAGTTTAATCTATGCTATCGACCGGGGGTTCACATACGATCTCATTATTTTATTATTTAACGTACTCGACACGTAAAGCGTAATATGTGTTAAATATAGTTTTCTTAATTATCGTTCACGTATCGTAATTATTAAATATCGTATATATACATAAAATTATATCTAGTTTATGATAACAATATTAATATTATATTATTACGAGTTATAAAAATACGGGGTATTGCATTTTCACAAGATTTGTCCGTCTTTCTTACGCTAGTATTAACACTTTTTTCTTACGCTAGTATTAACACATTTTTATCACATTATTATTAACAAAAAAAAAAAAATTACCTTTTCCGTCGCATTTGTTTGTGATTGTTCATTGTTGAAATCCTCGCCGTCATCATAATCTTCACCGTCCTCATCATAATCTTAATTGTTGTCATTAGTATTACATTCATAACGACTTCCCGTAGAATCAAAATAACTTTCATTATCAAAACAATAATGTTGATTAGTATTATATTCGTTGTTAAATTGCAAACCTTGTCTGTTATTGGGAGTAAATAAATAATTAAAAAATACATTAGCGGGATCGTCGTCGGGATTCATTTTTTATTAAACGGTAAAAAAAATTATTTTTGACTGAGTTTTTAAGGTGAAGTGAAAGTTTTTAGAATAAATTTTATTATTAGAGTTTGTTGGGTAAAAGTCAATAAATGACTTACTAAATGAGTACACGTCTTTTAGGAACCGTCTACTAACATTAGTAACCGTCTCAAAAATACATAAATACATTTACGATTAAACACTATTTAATTTTACTAAAATTAATTTACATGTTTAAGGGCAACTATAAATTAACAAAATATGGGGGCGTAACAAGTAAAATAAGAGGAGTGATATAACAATTTTGTTTCGAAATTGATTGAGTGTCAAAAATTGGATTCGTTGTAGATTGTCCAAATTCAATTGCTGCAAAACTCATCGTTTCAAAACCCCCAATCCCTCAATCGTTCATCAACTGGTCAACTCATTTCACACACTTCCCAAACACACTATATTCCCCAACGGTCGAATTCCTCATTCAAAACATTTCCCTATTTAACCCTCTCTTTTAAAATTCCCCTTTCTTACATCTCTTCCACCATCATTCACATCTCATCTCTAAACCCACAAAAACCCTAAAACTCTAAACAACATACATTATCTAAAAATGGGATTATCATACGAAGAAACCCGTCAAAAACGAGTCGAAGAAAACAAGAAACGCTTAGATGAACTCAATCTTATTCATCTCTCTCGTTCTCTTAACACCCTCTCTCCCAAATCATCCCCTGTATGTATTTTTCATTTTCTCTTTATTCCTCGTTTTTCGCTTTATTCATTTCATTTCTATAACAACCCGTATTGTTTTATACAGATGAAGAAGGTGAGTAAGGCTCGAACATTGGAGAAAAAGATGGCCCCTGACACTCCTGTCAGACGTTCTGCTAGAGTTGCCAGTATCCCTGCTCCTGTTTATGCTGAAGTTTGTTCTTTTTCCTTTATTTTTTAATTGTTTTTATTTTATTTCGTGTATAATGATGATTTTCACTTTTATTAAATAATAAACAAATACCCTTTATTGTTTTGTAGGTTGGATTGCCTAAAATCTACTCGCCCAGAAGGTCAGTATAATCACGGTCTCATGATAATATTATCGTCAAATTAGTGTCGTTAATTTCGAGGCAATTTTATTTATTGTAGGAGCTATGGAGTAGCAAGAAGGGATTTATCGAACCGAATATATGCAACCCAAGAGGAGAGAGCATACACCATAGATCAAGCAGAGAAATTGGAGGTTAAGCTTAAGGAGGAAGGGTTTCCTACCCTTGTTAGACCAATGCTTCCTTCACATACCAGTGGCGGATTTTGGCTGGTATGTGTGCTTATCAAACATTTATTCCTTCCGTCCTAGTCATTTGTTTTCTTTTTTTATTCTACTGTGACCAGTATTTTAATTATGGTAAACAAATGATTGAGAGGCAAGCGTAATAATTAATGTTTCTTTGATTCTATTTCTTATGTTGGTTACCAATTGAAAGGCTATTTAGGATTAACCTGATTTGATTGGTACTCCGTAATTAGTATAGATTCTGCCTTTAATTGTGAAGCCAATCCTGTGGTAGCTAGGAAATGTGTTGAATGTGTAACCTTTTCTGAACATTCTGCAAGGAATATGGCTATAGGAATGAGTATGACGTTACTTCTTTAATACTTTCTCCGTTCTATTTATATTATCCTATTCGTTTTTTCGCGTGGTATAGTAAATGGAAAGTAATCGGGGACTTGATAACTGGTATGGAGTAATAAGCATAGCTTTTATGTATAGCTTCCAGGCTTAAGTCTATGAATAATGTATACAAACTCGAAGGTGATGATCATTTCAGATCTGTGTCTGGTACACACAGGCAAAGTTAGTAATGAAAAGCCGATTTTGTCCGATGTACTCTGAATCTAATTACAGTACTAAGTTTTGTGAGTTTCCTGTATATTCAAGTATTGGTTAGTCGGTGAAAACTGCATAGTTGTATTTTCAAAATAGGAGTAATGTGAAGAAAGTCGAGCCTCCTTATTCCGTTACAGGTGGGAGTCTTTAGTGAGGATTTCTACTCTTTTGAAGTAGTCTATTTTGGTTGAGTTGGACTTCTGTTGTCTTTAGTTATGTCTGATTAGATTTCCTGTACTAAGCCATAACTATCAGTTGTTGGCTAGCTGTGTCGTTCATAATGTAATCAACCTATATCTTCTTTATGTCGACTCTTTATGTTTGGTACGACACAACACTGAGACGCTTTATTTTTAAGCCAAAACTTGTTAGTAATTCAACTATCTGATTCTTGCAAACGAAGAAAGTAACATAGACTTCATATAGGTGTGGCCATGTGGCCTAATTTGCCTTGGACTTGTCGCGGCTATCACATTATCAAATGTTATACAAGCATTCATTTGGTTTGTAATGTTGCTGATCAAGGTCACTTTTCACAACTTCTCCTGTAGGGTCTTCCAATCGAATTTTGCAGGTCAAGCCTCCCTCATAACGACGGTATGGTGACACTGGTGGATGAAGAGGGTGAAGAATTTCCAACAGTTTATCTGGCGCGCAAGAAAGGACTTAGTGGAGGCTGGAAAGGCTTTGCACGGGTTCATGACGTGGTTGATGGAGATTCAGTCATTTTTCAAGTGATCAAGCCTTCTGTTTTGAAGGTAATATTTTTTAGTGTACGAACCTATGTTTAAACCCTCTGACTTTGAGTTGCTGTTCCTAATGCAATTCAACATTGAGACGCTTTATTTTAAAGCCAAAACTTGTTAGTAATTCAACTATCTGATTCTTGCAAACGAAGAGAGTAACATAGACTTCATTTTTAGTCGAAACTTGAAATTTTTTACAAAAATAGGTGTGAACATTACGCAACATGAGTCAACAATTTTAGTCAAGTCGAAGTAGCATTGCATTATTCTCATACAATAGTAATTTGACTCTCACGTATCAGTAAGACGCTCTTTTTCATATGTAACCGTCTTTACGTAAAAATTCACCTACGGTGTGTCGTGCTTGTGGATGAGGTGATCTTCCAGATGACTCCAGATAAAAACATGAAGTCCAAATAACATTGCATAAGATAGTACTCCATATGAATGCACATACTAGTTAATTCATTCTGAACTGTTTGATGCATGATAAACATGAATATATGCAGGTTTACATCTTGAGGGCAAGTGGTCTAGAATCTAGTAAGGACTAACTAACTAGCTAGCTCACAGGAATGTCTAACTACAATTGCTCTACACAGGTAATCCGTTTAATAGACTACACTTGCTCCATTTCTTTATGCTTTCGCACTTTATTTAAGGGGTTTTTCCCAATTTCCATTTCGGGATGTTTGAGTGCGAATTACCTAGTTCTCCTTGCGAGAACAAAATAATTGTTACTTTGATTCAAGTGTCGGATATGACACCGTGTCAGATATGGTTATTTTCTGTTAATTATTGTTCTTAAATGAAGCGTCGGACACGGGACCAAAGTGAAATATTGGAGTAACATAAATACGTCTACTTTCCTTTCTCAGGGGTAACAAATCTTTGGTAACAAATACTGTACAGTAGGAGCATAATGTTTTGAATTCAGATTTATTTCATCCTTCCTACCCTAATGGTCCAATTACCTTAAAATTTGGTAACCGAACAGTACAGTGGAATGAGGAAAAGTGTGTAATAAAGTGTCGAAAATACAGTTTATACGGAGCTATGTTACTCTGACTTGGTTTCAAGTGTCGAATACAGTTATTTTGTGTCAAGGTTTTCGAATTGTTAGTCTTAAATGAAGTGTCGGTATAACATAGATACCGAGTTTGTTTCAACTTGAAATCTTTTTTTTTTTCTAAGGGTAATGGATATTATCAACTTTTTTGTGTACTATAAATTGGGTGACCTAACAGTGCAGTGGAATGAAGAACAGTCTGGTAATAATACGCGTAATGACGAAATAATGCAATGAGATTGTGTGCTAACATTAATGCTGAAAATGCGGGTGTAAATACTAAATAGATCATGTGACATGCTGTACACATACAGATAGACCTTGACTTGAATGTGCAAGTAATGTGTTGGGTGTTTTATTTTGACCATGTTTGTGTATTAATATTTGCAGGTGAATGTTTGCTATCTTCGGAAATGTGTCTGTCTACTTGCGTCTTTTTTTTGTGGTGCTTATCAGCAGCTATCATCATAATGTCTCGCCTCTTCTATGTAATTTGCTACTCTTATTTGTGGAAACTCTAATCTACTAATCCCATTGACAGACTATTGGTTTAACAACTAGTATGTGCCAAATTGCGCCATTCTGTGGTTCGGGAAATATTAGGCATTTTCATTGTATTCTATCTACTATTCTTAGATCGTGGTGTAGCTATCGAATTTTGCGGTTGGAATTTAACAACGTTATAGCCTAAGTTTCAAAATATTGAAGCATCTTCAATAATTTAGCATATTTTACTCCTTGGGCACTTTTTCGTTGTAAAGACATTAAGATAAGACAATTATGATTCACTTAAGGAACTACTTAAATTAAAACATACACCTCCATTTTCCATCCTCAAGGTACGACCCTACAAGACCAACGACGACCACGCGAACTGTTGTCGTTTAGGCTGAATGTCACCCACCCGACTTTAATTAATCCTATATAATTCACATCCCCTCTAATTCTCCATTTATAATTATTCTTTGCTCAAATTATCGAGAAATCACTTTTAAAGCGGGTCTCACGAATTTAAATAACTTGTTGAGAAAGGGAGTTGTTTTTATTGTTTGTTTTACATTTCCATAAATCTCCAACATTAAAAAAACGAAACACCTTAATTTCCGGTATCACATTCTCTCTCTCTCACCACCTTTGTCAAACAAACTTTTGCAACTTCTCTGGGATCCGCGTTTATCGATCATCTCTATTTTTTCTTTTCTTCCTTCCTCTTTTCCATCAATACGCCGCCGTTTTCTTCCCTTTTTCCCTCCATTTCCCCCCTTCTTCATTTCTCGCCATCTTCTCCACATTTTCGCGCTATTTTACGTTCTTCCATACATTTCCGTCGAGTTTGTGTCGTAAAAATGATGTCGTCGAAAGGCGACCACCAAACGGTGCCGTTATCGGTATTGTTACGGCGAGAGCAAAACAGCGAGAAAGTCGAAAATCCGGAACTTTGTTACGGTCAATTTAATCAAAGTAAAAAAGGCGAAGATTTTACTCTTATCAAGACTGAATGTCAACGCATTGTTGGTGATGGGGTCACCACTTTTTCTGTCTTCGGCGTAATTTACTTTCCTTTTTTTTTTTTTTTACTGTTTCCTTTAAATTGTCGTACTCTTTTCGTTTCACAAATACCTTCTACTTCGTATTTATAATGCTCCATCCGTCCCAATTATTTGCGTACATTTGATTAGAATATAAAATTTAACTGGGACGGAGGGAGTAATGGGTAATTAATTCGATTAGAAGTACCAATACTTGTGTTTTTTGTTTTATTGATCGTGTTTCTAATGCTAGGGTCAAATAATAATTACTTCCTACTTCTCAATCCTCATTCATTTGTTTCCTTGGATTAGAATACCCCTCGGACCCACAAAGAATATAAAAGACGAACAAATGATTGGGACGGAGGGAGTATGTTAGGTATCTTTTAATGGGAGGGAGGGTGTGATATGATGTGGTAACATATTGTGTTGCTGGTTTGGTGGCAGTTATTTGATGGACACAATGGAACCGCGGCTGCAATTTATGTAAAGGAGCGTCTGTTGAATAATGTGTTGGAAGCTATACCCTCGGATCTTAATAGAGATGATTGGGTGGCTGCTTTGCCAAGGGCTTTAGTTGCGGGATTTGTCAAGACTGATAAGGATTTTATAGAGCAAGGTATAATTTCTTGATTTTGATGTTGTATGGTAATGGTTAATGTAAGGAGTGAATGTTGTGACTTTCTCGCCGAGGTTCTTATGTTTGTAATTTGTTTATTTGTCTTTAATTGGTTTGATTGGTGAAAAGTTGAAGCTAATTGATGTGATTAGGGATTAATGTGATTTTCGACAAAGTTGATCATGGATGTAGTATGATTGGACAAATGTTGCGGTTAATTGATAAGATTAGCGATCTTTCAATGTCTATTATGTGTGCATGATAGATGACTAGTGCTATGTTTGTATTCAGGGAAAGCATCAGGAACGACGGTGACATTTGTGATAATTGATGGTTGGTTTGTAACAGTAGCGTCAGTGGGTGACTCACAGTGCATATTTGAATCGTCTGAGGGTGATATATATTGTTTGTCGGCTGATCACAGGCTTGAGAGTAATGTTGAAGAGTAAGTCCCTGTTGCATTTCTTACAGTGCTGATAACCTTCAACTAAATTTTACCAGGATTGATGTCTGTTTTTTTACCGCAATTTAGGAGAGAGCGTGTCACAGCCAGTGGAGGGGAGGTTGGCCGACTTAATACCGGCGGAGGCACAGAGGTATTTCTACTTCTTCCTTCTTGGAATGTCTCCCGTTATTCATATTGTATTCGCCATCTCTGTTACTCGGTTTACTTTTTCTAGACTAGTTGCCCCTGTATTAAAGTGAGGCTATGGGTGCGGGACATGTCTGTCTTCAGAACACAAATATACTTTCAAAGAAATAGAGAGTTGTTTGTGTAACAAGGCTTAATTTCATCAAGTATCATACTTAATGCTTCATCCACAGTCTCTTGTTCTACTCTTGTCATGCAAGGAGTCTTTTAATAGTTTGCTACTTTGCTATATGTTCATTCTTCTTGCTGCGCACTCTTTTGGGTTTTCTAGTTAAGTGATCGTATCAATTTTATCACCATGAGATAAGTTTAAAATAGCTTGCTGCTTTAACGATTTAAAAGCAGGGATTCGAATGTGTGTGAATCATATGAATTAACCTTCTACTTGTGAGATAAATGCAATTAGTATGATATCTTAGGAGATTGAAAGCTAGTTAATCTATCGAATACGCTGGGCACCAACTAAGATCTTTTTAGTCGTATATGGATGTATATTTTGCAATTTTCAATGCGAGGAACCAGGAATAAAATGCTTTTTACTTTTTTTTTTGTTTTTTACAATAGGTGTTTTTAGATGTTAAGACATGATATGAAAGATTTGTCAAGCTGTTAAATGCCTTATTCCTGAATTGAAGGATTTGCAAAAAGGGCTTTTTAATGGTCTGTGCTGGCGGTTTCTTACGAAACTGGAGTTCAGAGCTCTCATACTTTTGAAACTGCATATTGATTCTCATAGTGGTTGTAAGAATAGGTTCTTTCACTAGTTGTGCTTTCTTGCTGCATACGTGGGACTTGTTCAGCTGCCAGCTCATTTTTTTGTTGTCAAATGACTTGGTTTTAACTAGTTATAATTCTTTTGGACTACTCTGCATGTCTCTTTTATCCATACATCTGTAAAGAAGTAAATATTCTTTATTCGACATCTGCGTCATTGTGCTGCCAAAAGGAATGAATTAAATCCCTATCTTTTTATGAGTTATGACACATTTCAAATCCAAGGAGAAGAGGATTCTTTTTCTTAATATGAGACTTTGTGTAGAGTGCTATTTCTAATGAAGAGCTCCAGTGAGATGATTGAAGTACATTGTGTGCCACTATATTATGTGTTATTATTATAACTGGTGTTGCCCTTTGTTTTTTCTGTATTCAGATTGGTCCCTTGAGATGTTGGCCAGGTGGTCTGTGTCTATCACGCTCTATAGGAGATAGAGACGTTGGCGAGTTTATTGTGCCAGTTCCGTACATTAAACAAGTGAGGGTAAGCTCAGAAAAATTTCCTTTTTTGGAACTATTATCTTTTGCTACTCCGTATTATTTATTTATTTATTCAAGGGCTTTCTAATTCTTGCTTAGTTCAAAATTGTATTCAAGCAACAATTTATTATCTTGATTTATGACGTCACCCAATGGTCCCAAGATACCCTATTTGGTTATTAATTGTCTAGTTTGACATTGCTGTTTGTCATAGTCTGGCTGAGTTAGTTGGAATATCTTCATTCACTACTTCAGTTACACAAGCTTTGGAGAGCATGCTTGACTGAAAAGTTTGATAGTGTTGTCAAATAATGTTTGATACTCCTCTAAAATCAATTTAATTTGTAGAACACTTGCTTAGGCTTCCATTAGCCACAAAGAGTGTTCTAAAATTTTTGTTGATGCGATAGAAATTCTGTTTGTTTCCCAAGTCCTGTATTACATGTTCCTTTAAAATTTTCAACATAGTTATTTCTCTTATAAAATCCCATTTTTATCCCTCCTATTCTTTTTTTTTTCTTTCATCATTTTTAATCCTTCCTTTTCATCCCGGCTCATTTATTTTGCCTATCATGCTCTGTTTTACTTTTATGTTTTCCCTTCTCAATTTTATTTTATTTTTATTTTTTTTATTTTTTTTACATATTCCTGTGTCCAATCCATATAATGAATTATGTCAGCCAACACCAAAATCATTGTGGGGGGCAAGGCATTATTGTTGATGAAATTTCAAGTTTTTCTTGATTCTTTACTTGATCTCGGGCTTATCATTTCTCATTTTTTTCTCCTTTTTATAACTGCTGTTGTTCTTTCTGTCGAATTCTTTTGACAGTCTATGCTATACAACTCTAAATTATTTTGTGAATAATCAATAATACTTTCTTTTGTCAAGTTTATCAACTTCCTGACGTTGATTGCTATGCTTTAATGTCTCAGTACACTTTTCCCCAGTACTTGAATGAATAGTGTCACACAATAATTATGCTCATTAGGACCTGAAGAAAACCTTGTCTGTCGTACAGCATTTTGTAGTATACACATGAACTTTCTTAAAATTCGTTTTCTTTCATACGTGTGTGGTTTGCCCTCCATCTCTTAGCTATTGCTGGCTTTAGTCTTACCATGTTCTACAAGAAATGAAGTTTAATGTATTACACTGGTGTGTTAACCATGGTTTTTCTGGCCAGTCTTGTAACCATGGTATTGACTGAAGGTGACTCCAAAACATGCCAGTTTAATTACACTTGACGTGTTAACCATAGTTGGTGAGGAGAAAAGTAGTACTAGAGTTGACTTTTGGTAAGAATTGATGAGAACTGAATCCTGAAAGAAAATCCGGCAAAGACGGCATGCCGAGGCACTTAAGAGTAGTGACACAAGAGTAACAGAAGAAGATTAAAAAGATAGAGACTCTCTAACCTTTGGCTAGAAAAATGAGAAGAGAGTCTCTTTCTTTTAAGCGTAAGCCTTGCTTTAAATGTGTGAGATACATGAATTTGACCATTAACTCCCATTTTTAGTCATGATGTCGAGACCTGTATGATACTTGAGAAGTATGTGTGATCATTCTGTCATACTACAATATCTACTGGTATATGCGAGTAGAATATGGCGAAAGAATGATGGCAGTCACATGAATATATGAAGTGGCTGTGTCCTACTGGCCTTTCTAGGGTTCTTATCACTTATCAGCCGATACTGTTTGTTATGATATGCACAATCTGATGTTATGTGATGTACTGATGTGGTGCTTTTAGAGAACCATAAACACCTAATCAACTGTAGGAGAAACATTAGCTGATACATTACTTTGCAGGGTATCATACCTGGATAACATTAGAGGGAATGAGGGAAGGAACTGGAAAGAGGAGGGAAGGGGCAGATCTATTTGGTTTATTATCAAAGGAAAGGAAAGAGGATTTTTCGTTTGAGTCCTCTTCCCTTTATATTGTTACCCAACTCCATATTCAAACAATTGGAATCAGTACCCTTCTCTTCCTTTCACTAATATTTTTCTTTATCCATACGCACGCACTGCAAAATAATACAGACAGTGCCAATGTCATGTCAGTGACGAAGATAGTGGCAGTGGCTTGTCTTTTATAATTACCTTTTTTTTTTAAATTTCCCTAAGTTAATGTTGTCTATTGAGATTGCAACAAAAATGACCCCTTACCTCATGTGATTTGAGGCTGGTTAACATGAATTATCACTTGAAGCTGCTACTATGAGATAAATTTAAGGAAAACATGGAAGAAAAGAGAAAACAGAATACACTAGAAAGCAATTGCCGCAAAATAAATTAACTGTATAAATAAGTACGCTGTGTATAGAGATTGCCATTTCTTAAAACTTTTTGATGTTGCCTTCAACTATAGCCGAATATTTTATTTCAAGAACTTCTCTGATACATTTTTATGCAAATTTTGTAGCTGTCGAGTGCTGGTGGTAGGCTTGTTATCTGTAGTGATGGTGTTTGGGATATGTTGAGTTTTGAAGCAGCAATCGATTGCTGTCGTGGGATGTCACCAGATGCTGCAGCTGCACATATTGTCAAGGTATGCTTTCAAACCCTTTTAACGTAAACTCTTTTCTGTGGTTCATGCATTTCTTTCTTTAGAGATGGCTGCTCATGTTTGTAATGATCCATTTGCAGGAAGCAGTGCAGATAAAGGGTCTTAGAGATGATACAACTTGTATCGTAGTTGATCTTCTTCCGCCTGAGAAAAATCATCCCCCCATACATCCACCGAAAAAGCAGGGAAGAGGATTGATCAAGTCCATGTTCCGAAAGAAAACAGCTGAGTCAACTTCTAACCCCGACAAAGATTTTGTGGAGCCGGATGTTGTCGAGGAGATGTTTGAAGAGGGGTCTGCAAATCTTTCAGAAAGGTTAAATTTTTCTTTCTTTTTCTTTTGATTTCCTTCTAGTCTTAGTTTGTCTCCTGATCTAAAACATTCTCTAGTGAACCCGGACACTCTGTACCTGCATTTATGGATATTTGCAGTTCATCTTAGTTTTTTGACTGGAATTTCAATGACTTGCAGATTGGACACGAAGTATCCGCTCTGTAACATGTTCAAATTGTTCATGTGTGCTATTTGTCAACTGGAAATTAAACCTGGTCAGGGTGTTTCAATACACAACGCCTCCGATCGCAAAACCCGCCCTTGGGATGGCCCTTTCTTGTGCCAAAGTTGCCAAGAAAAGAGAGAAGCTATGGAAGGGAAAAGACCGTCTGGAGGTATTCTCATCTCGCCACTTACTAAACTTATCTGTATTTTCTCGACATTATTTGTTCTTACAATCTTCAATGCATTTCCACTTCTCCAGATAGATATAGCAGCGGAAGCGATTAGTTGATTGTTTTAGGAAGCAGGTTGCCAACTCCAGTCCGATCATTGATTAAGATTGAAAAATCGAGGTTTCTCGGGGACATGGTATTCTAGTATTCGATTCACTAAGGAGTCGAAGATTGTAGACATGGACATATTATGTATTGTAGTTCATGTCAGAAATCTGAGTTTTAGGACTGGCTAACCTTATCTAGGACTGGCTTCTGAGTGCGCAAAAGGAGCCCAATCATGTCAGGCTCGTTGGGGACGTTACAGGAGACAATATCGTTAGCGTCTCTCAGAGAGGTTGTGTCTGCATCTCTGGGTCCATGCAGGTGCACATCCATACAGCAAATTCCCACTGTATAATATTACTTGAAAGGGGCATTCATATGTACTATCTATATATAGAACGTGTGTTAGTCAGGATAGGATTCTTTTTAGACGGAGGCTACCGAGTAACAACCAAGTAGAGCTTTGGCTCAATTCATTTGTTCTAATCTAGCATTTGTTTGATTCTTCTGCAGTTAGCAAGTTTGTCACTTGTAATACCTAATTCCTCAATATTTTATTATTCTAGTTTGTTCAGGAAATGTATCTATAATAACTAATCTTCTGTGCTACTGAATGGTGAAGATCGTTGTTATTGTGCACGAATCCAGGGCTCGATCTGCATCCGTTGGGCTTGATTCGAATTTTTTGGGCCTAAATGTCATCCTTTGAATCTTCGATAGTGGCATCGACTATGGATTTAGTAGGGCTGTGTTAAATAACGTAGACACATTACTAAATAACGTCGATAATTAGACACTACTTTCTAACATTGCCCTCCCATAACTTCCCCCCTTTCACTCTCTCTAACTAACATCTTAATTAAAAGACACCATAATTATAGAAATCGTAATTTAGTTTACGTAATTTTCGATTAAAACAGTTTTATTCATGTCAACAAATGACGGTAACAACGATCAAGCTAGTAACGAATTTCAAGATGTATATTTACGTTTTAATTACGTTTCAAGTTTATGATTTGATGATCGGATTACGTCATAATGGACATAAAATCTGAGAGGCGCAAATTGTAATGTAGGATGATTAAGTAAGTAATGACATCTCTATAGTAAGAAAGGGTCCGAATTGTGTCCATTTATTTATTGTAGAGGAAGAGAAGAGGCAAGGTAGGTCGGAAAAGATGGGGGCATTGGAGTTGGAGTTGAAGAGGTGGTGATTAGCAGAAGACACAACTAGTTTGGTCACTGGAAAGAGTAGCCCAACATCACTTTCAACTTAATGGGACATGGGTTAAGACATGGGTTAAGTACTTAAGTGTGTTCACCCTTGTGTCTCTGTCACACTCTGCATCTTACTTTATTGTTTTGTATATATTATTGATATTAAATTTCATTCATCATTTTTGTCATAATCGTTTTAACTTAAAAACATTAAAAAATAATATAAGTTCACTTCTATTCAAGTAGGAAGGAGGTTTGAACATAATTATAAGTAGAAAAATTATACTCCTCCAATTCTAAATAACCCACTCTATTTTTTTTTTTTTCCGTCTATTTACAATATCTTTCCTATTTCCTCTTTTGGTAAAGTTTTACACTTATTTTAATCACCTCACCCCACAATACCCATACTTTATATTTATTTTAATCACCTCACACATAACAATACATTCCCTCTCTCCAATCACCTCACTTAAATTTTGTAGCATTGCCGAATAGGGAAGATTATCTGGAATAGGAGGGAGTATTATATTTCAAATCCCTAGAACTAGTTGTGATTAAAAATAAAATGGCATGGCTAGGGCTGCTAATGAGTCGAGCTGAGCCCAAATTTGGCCTTGCTCGTAAAACAAATCTCGAGCTCGAGTCGATCTCGAGTTTACCCTCATACCACACTAAATGTAACATGGACCCACTTTTTGTGAGGAGAAAAATGAGTCTATGTTACGTTTGGTGTGGTATTAAAAGAGTATGAATCATTGTTCACTTATTATCCAACAAAATAACCAAATGATTTATTTTCTTTTCGTTGATTTCTGGTTTAAAAATAAAAAACTATATATATTATTAAAAGAGGCTTTTTTCGAGCGATATTAGAGCTCCACATCATCTTTTTTAGTTTTAGAAAAGTATATTATAAGATTTTCCAAGATTATGACAAAGATA
>VHZZ01004516.1:57038-67650 GCA_009801015.1 Silene noctiflora | reverse complement strand
TTTTCTCCTAATCGAACTTCCCCATGGATGCTTGCTTCAACCCTTCGTCCATCAGGTAAGCTCACCGCTTGACAGGCCCTCGACCCATGAATTTTCCAGCAAGTCTCGTCTACCTGTCATGTGATGAGACGTCTCGCTATCTATTAACCACTCGACATCAACTGTAACTTTCATACCTTGTAATTTGTCGCTTCCTTCTGGGCTAGCACTTAACAGAATCCGGAGCCTTTCTATTTCTGCATCAATGAAGGGAGTGTTCATCTTTGTCGTGTCATTCTTCTTTCCTGCAGATCCCCCTGTCATTGCATTGGCCTGATGCGTGCTGCTCTGTCCACGCCCCCTGCCTCTGCCACGGGTACCAGTGCCACGGTAAGACCCTGCTCCTCTTCGTCCTCTTCCTCTTTCTCTTGCCTTCACCACCTCATATCCGTGTTTATCATAGCAATTGTCTTCCGTGTGGTAGAATTCTCCACAGTGAGTGCATTGAGGGGGCGGTACTTCGTCATCACTGTCCATCTTTGCCATCTGCCCCTGTCCTTTTCCGCCTCCGTATGTTCTCGCTGCCATGGCTGCCTCATGTCTCTCCTCCTTTACTTTGGTAAGGGAATCATGCCTTTCTTCTCTCAAAGTCACAGCATAAACACGGCTCAGACTAGCTATTGGGTCTTCCATCAACAGATTAGTTCGAATATTCCCATATAACTTTGAATCTAATCCCATTAAAAATTGATTCACCCGTTCTTCCTCTCGCTTTTTCGCTATTGAAACTGCTGCTCCACATGTGCAAGACTTAATCTTGCTGTAATTCGCCAATTCATCCCATATCGTCTTCAATTTCGTGTAATATTCTACTACTGTATCTTTTCCCTGTTTACATTCATTCAATTCACTCTTCAACTGATGTACCCTCGGTGCATTGCCCGCTGAGTACCTGTCACGCAACTCGTCCCACACATCTTTAATGGGTTGCGTAAAGGTTATACTTGGATGTAGCTTTGGGTCAATAACATTCCGAAGCCATGCTCGTAACATTGCATTGCATTGTCTCCAGGCGACCGCCTCAAGACTTTCTTCATCTCCATCCATCTCTGGTTGCTTAACTTTGCCTTCGATGAAAGCTAACTTATTTTTTGCATCCAAACCGTTTTTGACAGCATCCGCCCACATCTCATAATTACTGCCATCAAAACGATTTGCGTGACATTCAAATTAGGACTGCCAGAGGGATGAAGATAAAGAGGTGATGTCATGGGAATTGTCTTTGGACCACTCCCGCCTTTTCCTCCGTCACCAGTCATGGTGAACGTTTCTGACTTATGTATCTTTATTTTTGCTGGTTCGTTTAAGGCTCACGATACCATGTGAAAATATGATGAGCGTATGAGATGTAATTGTGTTATTATCTTTGATGAATGAAACAAAAGTACAGCATGACCATTTATTCAATGCTAGAAGATCTCCAAATCCTATCTTTCCTAACTTTACTCCTAATATTAGGTAACTAATATATTTACATTACCTAAAAACATTAAGATCATATATTTACAATATCACTAATATTAACAAGAATACTCTCCATATTCTTACACAAAGAATATTGTTGAGGCCACCTTGAAAGTAAGGTACTACCACTTACAAAGACGGATCAATTGAGCAAAGAACATGCACCACAATTGATGTTCACTAGCCCTTGCTTTTGCTCATACTCACCGTTACAATTACTCCATCCGATGTAGTTACACCCGACTTTTGGTGTTGAATTTGTGGGGGAAATAAAATTCATGCTCCATGAATTTGTGGGGATGATTTTCAATTGAAAATGGCACCGGTGGATGTAAAGAGCTCAATTTATTTTTTGTATTTTCAATATCTATTCATATGTTTCTCTACCTCTTCATGTGTTTTGATTTTGTTTTTTCTTAATTTGCTTTATCTTATTGGGTTATTGAAAACAATATTCCATTCCTAGCTCTTTCCATTATACGGGATTACGGGTATGTTGTATATGTACGGTATTTTTTTTAGTGGACGAAAATATTTTTCGGTTTTTCTCTTAATTGAATGTATAGTTTGACATCCATTAAAAAACCAAACTAAAGTCTTAAATATGGGGTTGAATATTTCCTTTTACACGCTTAAGACTTAAGAGTGGCTTAACAAACAATTTATTAAGTCGAAATCATGCTAAGAGAAAATATACGAGGAGCATAATGGATATATTAGTTATTAACTCGAAATAAATCAAACCATTATATCTTAACTATAATTACTATAATTTTAAATTTTAAATGCAGACCCGTGAATTTCACGGGTTGAAAATTAGTTTAAATGTTAATAATAGTTATAAGTAGGTCACGTTTTTACATTTGTAGAAGCTTTTGTGTCTATTCATTAGCAAGTTTTTACATTTGTAGAGCTTGTGTCTATTCATTAGCAAAAATGTGGTGAAGGGTCATTAAACTTTATAAAGGGCTACACCGAAACAAGTTCTAAATTCACTTTCGGCAAACCCCAATCATTTCAAGTACTTCGTATCTTCAGCTTCGCCAGATGATGTGAATTCCTCTTTGTTAAACCTTCTGCTTGGTAATACGTGTAAGTTCATTGGTATTAATTATAACTGTGTTCAAACTAACAGTTTTGTCGATGCTGCTTGGAGGGAGGATAATAGTACTCGACTCGGGTGGTTCACAAAGTTTGCGGATTTCGGTTCGTATTCATGTTCGAAAAATGAGATTTTCTCTATCGCACCGGAGCAAGCAAAAGCATCTGCTATCTTTGAAGCTCTGAAGTGAGCGTTAAACAAAAAACTACTTCATGTTACATCATCTCTGACTGTTTGCAGGTTCTCATACAAATCATGGATAGTTACAAACGTACTCTAAAGAGTCATCATCTCTGATATCTTAAATTTATGTTCTCTGTTACACTGTATTTCCTTTTGTTCTATTCCTAGGAAATTTAATAGTATGACTCACAAACTAGCACAAAGAGCTATTATTATGTAACCTCTATCTTGCCAATTGTCAAAAAAAAAGAAAAAAGAAAGGTTCCAAATTCACCATGCCATACCTCGTATAAGAAATCCAAAAGATGTTCATTTTCTTAAAGTCTGGGATGACTTGATATACGCTTTTAGTATTAAAATAAGTTTTAAAATATCTCAATCTAGGAGTGATATTAGAAATCATTTCCCGTTCTTTATGGTGGGGAAATTTGGTACTTGTAAGCTCCTTCGTGTCAAAGTTGACGCTAGTTAGGTTGACTCGCATCATGCATCCTTTGGGTGGGTCGTGTATTCGCCCGAGGGGGATTGTCATAGCACCTTTGCTCGCAGCTTCAATGCTGAATCTGCCCTTCATGCTAAAGCTTTGGGTATTAGGGATCTTATTAGGTGGGCTAGGAGTCGTTATATTCTTCATTTGGACATTTCCTTTGATTGCCTTCAATTTCTGCTTCAACTTGCTAAGGTGGAGACGTCGCACCATATGACTAGGGGCATTCTACAGGATATTGATTACTGTTTAGCATCGTTTCATTATATTTGTTTTAGTTTTTTTTTTTACCTCGCCAGCTTAATAAAGTTGCCCATAACTTAGCTAGAGCTGAAATGGATTTGTAAGACTTCTATTTACTGCTGCCAAAAAAAACATCTCAATCTTACATATGAACCATATAATTTTTCATACATGATTGACTTGATCTAATTAATTATAACTATTCCCTTTATTCCGTCATTTGTTTACCTTTGATTTTGGTGTTGTGTTATCAAGGTCAGTCCTATAGGGCGTTTGGGTTGGCAAATGACAAGGGCCCAAGTTTAAAAGGGGATAAAAACACCATAGTATTCAAACTCCTTTTGATTTACTCCTTTTTTTCAACTTAAATACTATGGGTTTTAGATTTTAAAATCAAATTTCAATACTTATGAATTTTTATCAACCTTAAATCGTTTTAAATTTGAATACTCGTGTTTTTATATTGACAATTTTATCCCCTTCTAAACATCTTTTATGTACAAGGCAGAGAACACCATGCTCCTATTGTTTAAAACATAGAAACACGATGTGAATACGACAGTCCGGTACTCAGGTGACAGATATTTGCGCAACCCCATAGGGCATAGGCTAATCGGGAGTATAATGCTCACAAATTCACCTCGAATCCCAAAGAAAATCATGATGAATTGGTATGAAGACGTAGAGAAGAATCAAATGAATACTTTAAAGAATGTCATAATTGTGAGATTTGAGCAATGAAAACCGAGAAGGCATGTCCAAAAAGCAAAGAAGCAAACCCCATGCATAGGTGAAAGATGTGGTCGGAAAGGCGTGCAAAAGATTATGTTAAAAAAACACCATCCATACCTGTCTTTTTAATCTCCTTTTCTTTCATTCACATTTGCATGCATTTCTCTTTCTGTTCTTTCACTTTTCTTGCTCTTTAACATCTGGATTTGCTGGACATTTAGTTTGATATTTCTCTAGCCTGAAACAGGTATAATGTTCACATGTCAAACCATCAATCATGACAAGAAGACCAAATACAAGTTCGTTAACCTATTTGGTAAAGTCATGACTAGTGGTGAACAACTACCGTCCGGCCCATGTGAATTTTTCTAGCTCTCCGACAGGCAGCCTAATGGGTTTGAAAGGGTCAGGCGGACTTGACCATCATTATAAAATTCTGAAATACAATATTCGTAGACAGAACGCCCGTAAATAACTCTAGTCATGAGCAGTGATATTCATGACATGACTTGAGTTCGAATTGCGTCTGCATCATCAAAACTACACATGGGACTCCCTTTACCTCTAAAAGATTACTTTAATCTATTCAAATCGTTACTTCCTATCAGTACGCTGCATGCACCATATATGAGATCTCATTTTGCCTATTAGACTATTACTTTTTCTATTTTTTTTTAATTTCACAAACATTTTGAAAAATGGGAAGCATTACATTCATGAGAAATAAATTCACTTCACCTAATTAAAAGATCATGAATACATATCACTGATTGAGCGGTTGCTAGTACATTAGTACATGGACACTTACTGCACTGTTTACATCGCCTTCATAATATTGCACAAATTGTGATAATTAACAAAATGATCCTACATTAAACTAAACGTGTATCATTTAATCCTAATCTAATACCATTATGATATAACATGATAACCATTCCATTCAGGAAACAGTGAACATCATGATTTACTAAAGTACCCACAGACCTAGACTATGATCATTAGCTTGTATGGTGTACCGGTGTTTTGCCTACACGGAGCTACAAGGGCATTGACGCTAATGGATCTAAACCCGAGTCATGAGTACCACTACGGTACTACCAATTAAGCTAGCTGACTTAACAAATGCATGAATCATTAGGTTGTAAACTAAGGACAAAAGAAATCTCACTTTCTTTATAGGAGGCATGAAAGATGAACCAAAAGTAATCCTTCTTTTGGAATTGAGTTTGATACACCTAAAAGCCAAGACCTTCCCTACAATGACCAATACTGTACACTCATGCCCTAACAACTTATCATCACCAGACCATGTTACAGAACCATGCATCATAACAAAGTATCAGCTGATAAAACAAGTAATCAAAAGAGATCTCACTCTCTTCTATTGTTTATAAAAGCCTCAGCCTCTAGTAACATCTGACATCTCAACCCTTATGAGAAAGAGTGATCGTCTCAAAGGATGGTCAATTCAGTTGTCTGCATTGCAGTGTGGTTTATTCTGATACTGAAAGTTCAGTCTCGCCCTAATACCATCATGCGACAACTCGGTCAACCCTCAACCCTATTCTATGACTTTAAGGTCTCTCGGCCTCTCTGTAATTTTATTTCATTTATATATATATATATATATAAGCACATTGCATTATCTTCTATCTATACACATTCACACAAGTTCATGTTATCTACTAGGTGCAAATGACCAGGGTCACGAAGCTGTGCAACACGAAGAACATAGCTACCATAAACGGCATGTATCCAGGGCCTGTCATTTATGCTCGAGAAGATGACAGAGTGGCGATCAAAGTCACCAACGAGTCCCCTTACAATGTCACAATACATTGGTACCTACAGTTAGTCTCATTAGAGACAGTCTCACTCGTTACAATGTGAGACAGATCCATTTACCCATTAATTAAACCATATTAATTGATAGTGGGTAAATGGAACAGTCTCACAAAATAACTGTGAGACCGCCTCATTTTTGTATTTGTGTACACCTACTAGGCAGCATATAAAGAAGACTAAGAATCATTTATGTCAACACACTTACCAGGCACGGTGTTCGTCAGAAGCTCTCCTGCTGGTATGATGGTCCCTCATACATCACCCAATGTCCAATTCAACCAGGAAATACCTTCACCTATAAGTTTACATTGGTGAAGCAAAAAGGAACTCTTCTATGGCATGCTCATACATCCTGGCTTCGCGGCACTGTGTATGGAGCCATAGTTGTATTTCCCAAGCATGGCGTACCCTACCCTTTTAACCCCCCTCACGAAGAACACACCATACTTCTTGGTAGATATTTTTCTTATCATACCTGCAAAGTTTTAATCAACATTTCAGTTTCTCTTTTTATACATAAAACATCTGGAATTATACTTCACAGGAGAATACTGGTTGAAGGACCTCGTCCAGCTTGAGCACGGTGTATTATCAAGGGGAGGAAGTCCTCCACCAGCAGATGCTTTCACCATTAATGGTCAACCAGGACCCAACTACAACTGCTCAATTAATGGTAATGACACAAATCCACAATCAAGTGCACTCTTAGGCTGTTACATGGTCATCAACCAAACATTTCAGAGACGCAAAATACCAACATGAATGACCATTTGATTGCAAAGAAAAAAAACAGAAATAATTAATCACAAGAATTACAGAAATACGGACTACGGAGTAGTAGGTTAGGTTTTCAAATTATTTGAACTAGAATGTCGTCAAAATGGACGTTCCTAGGCTCATGTAGATGAGTGCCATTTCTTGTGGAATCTACTTCATGTGTTAAGCAAGACATACAAAATAAAAATTCACAGGCAATACACTTACCAGTTACCAGGCATTGAAAAGTTGAAAGTACTTGCCAAAAGTAAGACAAATATTGCCTAATAAATTGGTTTCTTTGTCTTTCACATAAGATTTCAATATATGCTAATCTCATCTACATTGCTTATAACAGATACATATAAGCTCGATGTTATACCAGGAAAGACCTACCTACTACGAATAATTAATGCAGCCCTAAACATGCAGCACTTCTTTGCTGTCGCCAATCATAATCTTACAATAGTCGAAGCTGATGGGGAGTACACAAAGCCACTAACAGTTAATCAAATCATGCTTGGTCCAGGCCAAACAATGAATGTTCTCATAACAAGTAATCAGCAGATAGGCAAATATTCAATGTCTATGGGTCCTTACATGTCTGCCAAGAATGTTACCTTCCAAAACATTTCCTCCATTGCTTACTTCCAATACTCTGGCGCCAAATCAGATACTATTCCGTCACTAGCCCTCTTGCCAAAATTCAATGATACCCTTACTAGCAATTCTATCATTGAAGGTCTACGAAGCTTGGACCCCACAAATATCCCGAAAGAGATCGACACCAACCTTTTCATCACTATTGGATTAAATGTACAGAAATGCACCTCGACGACCCCCACAAAAAATTGTCAGGGTCTCAAAGGAGGTGTAATGGCAGCCTCAATGAACAATGTGAGTTTTATCATGCCAAACATTTCGCTTCTCGAGGCATACTATAGAAAAATCGATGGCCATTTCACAGAAGATTTCCCGGATATCCCACTAAAGGGCTATGATTTTGTTAATCATGCCCCTAATAACATTCCTTATGACACACAATCCATCACTGGAACCAAAACCAAAGTCATAGAATATGGATTTCGTGTGCAGATAATCCTACAAGACACGGGAACTGTGACAACTGAGAACCATCCCATTCACCTTCATGGCTATAACTTTTATGTGGTAGGCTATGGTTCAGGAAATTACAACTCTCAAACTGCTTCCCTCAACTTAATTGATCCACCTAAATTGAACACCATAGGAGTGCCTGCAGGCGGCTGGGCAGCAATTCGATTCGTTGCAGATAATCCAGGTATGTCTATTTATTCTTTTTATTCATCTACGATAAACGTTGCGCTCCTAATTCATTCGGTTGTGATAAAATATTTGGAATTCGTAGGGGTTTGGTTTATGCACTGTCACCTGGAAGTGCATATGTCTTGGGGCTTATCAATGGCACTAATTGTACAAAATGGTCAAGGGAAGGAAGAGAAACTTCCACGTCCACCAGCCGATCTACCAAAATGCTAGGAAGAAAGCGCCCTGCAGCTCTAGGCCAGATACTTCTATGCAGTCTTGTTCTCTAAAGGAGCAGGGATTTGTCATGCTCATAAGCCTTATATATTCTGCTATTAAGACATTGAACGAGGAAGCTCATAAGGATATTTGATGGACGGAGTCGACAGGCCTCATACAATTGATGTTTTCTTTTCTTTATTTTTTTTGGGGGGGAGGGGGTACATGGACAGTTACAGAAGCATCTTGAACACCAAACAGCAGTTTAGTCTGTCTTACAAAACTGCTAAATTTTGTGCATATACAGATACATATCTTACATGGTATGAGTCAATTCATATAACCTACCAATATATGGTAGGTAACCACATAATTAATGGTGGAATCATTTTTTTATGGAGATTGTGTAGTCATTATTGACAAAGTGAGAGAAATATGTATTTGGATTGGAAATACCTGATCAGGTTGCTAAAACATTTTTTTTCTGCATTGTATCAGATTACTGTACAATCCAGCTCCATGATCAATGCCACCTTAAATAAACACCCTCAGAAAGTAAACTTTTTAGTCCCTTTCTTGCCAATAAAACATGTCAAGTTCGAGAACACTCTCAATAACACAAGTTACACCCAATGATTTCATTTAAGGAACTACAGCTTTTACCATGAACAGATAGAACTTCAAGGTTTTAGATAAAATACACTACTAATACCGTTTTAAGAAGAAATTCAATAGCCCTGATTTCGCAGGGATAAATGCAACATGACTGTTTAGATGAGTAAAAACTAAAAAGCAATGAACATAACTCCTTATATATGCATTACAAAAGAGACGGCTCATAATAGACTAATCAACAGCCATGCATTGGTCAGCGGCAACCATTTCTTACAACAAAAAATTGAGAAATTAAGGATTGATTCTTTCAGTATTCCAAGTTTTAATTCCATTCAAGCTGCTGGACTCGAAACTTGCCCTCATATTGGTCTTCAAATTCAAGTAATCCACCTGCGCAAGAAGATTGAAATGTGAGACATGCCAAAAGGATAAGCTTGGTATTAGATACAAGGAACTTCAACTCCAGTGTGACCTTATCTGGATCTAAAACTAGCAGACAGAATGGACTAACTGGACCAGCAGAAGGATCCAATTTGATATCTTTTGGTAAATCTTCAGTAATTGACGGAAGCCCTGGATCCGGACCTAGATACTGCAGTCTCGAATTCAATGAACTAGCAAACCAAGCCTTTTCTCTTTGCTGCATTTCATTTTTGCAAGTGGGGAAATAAAATCATATCAGCACTAAGTGACTCCGACAGCAGGCTAATGTACTCAGCTTTAATTGTACAGCTAAATAACACAATTTTTTTAATGAACAACAGGTTAAGTAACCATACACATAAATCACGGACAAGTTTCAAAACTCAAAAACTTGGAAGTATATCGCATGTACACAATCATTACTTCTGCTTAATTAACTGGAATATATCAGTAGGCATTAAAAATGGTTGAAATCACAAATAAAAATTCGAATTGTACATCCAACACTACAGGTCCCCCAACAAAACATTAATACTTTAATTCTAGTATACTAGATTGACTCATTGACTTATTAAATGGTGAACATTTGATTGAACGAAAAACATTATCACAGAAAACTATTATGCACTGCATATATCCGAATTTCAAAATAAAAGATGTTGTCAAAAAAATGTATGCAGAACTGAGATTTGTAAACTGACCTGAAGTTTTAGGGGATCAGAGTTTGACTCATCAATGATATCAATATATCCATTAATTCTAAACTGCTCCCAAGAACCTACGAAGTACCAACAAATCTACAAAAAAAAGTAAAATCAGCTTATCCATTTACTGTGAATGACTTAAACCAATGCACATTACATGTGTAGTCAGAGATAGAATTTTTTTTATATATCCATGTGTGCATGCGGTTGGCTGTGTGTATGTATATATGAAGATAATGATAATAGGTTAAAAAAACGAAGGTCAGGTGAAATTACCTCAGCAAATGGCCAGTGCTCAATATCTCTAATCTGCACAAACAGAAAACATGTGTAATTGTACAAGTATATGATTGGGAAAGAACTATGACAAAAAGCATGAATACACACTCCTCTAGCAAAATTCAATTAGTGTCAAATGTAAATTCCATCTTCTGCAGCATTATTTGGGAGTCTACGACACCAATGTATCATCATTGTACTACCACCACACCGAAAGAATTCACAGCTTCTAATGGG
>VHZZ01004516.1:31680-47234 GCA_009801015.1 Silene noctiflora | reverse complement strand
ATATGAAATGTAAACAATTCATAATCATATGTAAATGCGTAAACAAATAATAATCATGAGTTATATTCATCATTTAACGAGTAAAAGAGGGAAAAAGAGCCATCAGAGACTCCCGGCCGGTCACCTTGACCGGTCGCCGGCCCACCGGCCAGGGCAACATGCTAAAGGTAAATTTCCAGAAAATATAACAGAGACCTCCCAGCCGGTCGTGGGCCGGCTGCCGGTCTGCCAATGAATGTAAATTTTTTTATAATAATTGCATTTTTCAATTTGAAAAGATGAATTGTTTTCACCCTTATTACTCTGAGATTTTTTTTATTGCGCCTGGGCCCTAAGGTTTAAGGAGTTTACCGTGACTAGTGGCCATTTATATACGTGAACCATGAACATTTCGTAATAATAAAATGTGACACAAATTGTAATAACAAATAATTTATACATCATTTATCTCAATCGTTTGTGAGTGACTAAAATATCACTCAAAAGAATAAATACGTAAATAAATAATTAAAACAGTGGTAATAACAAGTAATAATTTGTGAAATAATGTAGGTACCTCTTTTTTGTGAAATAATTAAAACAGTGGTAATAACAAGTAATAATTTGTGAAATAATGTATATGTATATAGATAGTACTTCATAATACTTAGTAATTACCTCTTTTTTCATAATGTAAAGTATTGCAACATCATTGAATATCAATGTCTCTTAAGTAAGACGTGGGGGAAAAAAACAGAGAAAATGCACCTATTGCGGTTTGAACACATGCAGTTTAGTGCAAGCATTTAAAACTACAGGACAACTTTACCACTCGAGCAACTATATTATGATGCTATTACGACAATCCATATTGTTCTTATAGCTGTATAACGACTGGGGTTGCAAAAGTTCATCATCTCCACTCATTTTTCTGATTTTTTATGGGTTTGGGATACCAGCTGCTACCCCATGCTACTCTCTAGTTTCTCCCCTGCACACACCCAATATACCCGACCGGGCAACAATATACCCCTCGGCTTCCTCTTGGGAAATTCAATTTCGTTGTCTTAACTCCATGCATATGGGCTCGATTCGGTGGTGGCAATGGTGGATATGGACTCGCTTGAGACTGTAATACTCCGTATTTTTATGGCTTGGTCAATGGCTAGTCAAATGGTGGAAATATTAAAATGTTTTTTAAAATTTATTTTTAAAATTATATTAATTATATTTTACGGAATTATATTATAAGATGGAAAGAAAAAAAATAATAATAAAAGTGTATGGGTTAGGCGTGTAAACGAAATTGACTCGGGGGAAGGTAATTTCTAGTGACGGTATTATATAATAATAATAGTAATAGCAATAATAATATTATAACATATTATAATTAGGTAACTTCATAGAAGTTTTCTTCAACCTCCCTTCTAGTACTATATAAGCAAAACGTGACCTACCCATTAGCTTTTATTCACATATAATTCACAAACAACTCATAGAGAGAGAGAGAGGGGAAAAAGAATCATTCATCGTTTATTTGTCTCGAGGTAAGAATTTCATAAAACCGTCTCGTAATATAACTCGCGTTTTATTTATTTTACATAACTTGCAATCTAAGCCACCGTATAACTTGTCGTGACCGTGACCTTGGCCTTGGACCACAAGGGCTTGACTGTGACCTCACTTTGGGTGTTTTGACCCTCCGTTGACTGACCTATTGGGGTGTTTGTTGGGATTGTTGCTCGGTTGTGCTACGTAATTAAACATAGGTTTATTAACCCTTTTTTACTCAAATTGACCTCGGTTGGTTGGGCTAGTGGTTCCTGGTGGTTAGTCGATTATGGGGTTGGTGTTATGGTGGTTAAAGGTGGCGCCTTGTGCAGTAGTTGGCCGGAGTTTCGAAACTTGGTGTTTATTGTTGGTTGTTGTTGGGTGTGTGTTGTGCTAAGGGGTTTATGACCACCATGACTTGGCTATACTATGATTAGGGGAGGTGGCGCTGCTGGTGGAACCACTATGGGTCAGAGGAGACCACGGTGGTGGATGCTAGTGGTGTATGGTGGGTGTATCTGGGATGATGTCGTATGTGTGGTTGTTGGTTGGTGTTACGAGTATGGTGGCTTGGGCGAGGCTTGGCTTCTGTGTGTGGGGGTTGATGCTAGGGTGTGGACCATGGTTAGGTTGTTGGCAGTAGTGGCTCACGATGGAGCTGGTGGCGGGGTAGTTTTATAGTTGTAACACCCCATGTAATTGAAGAGGTCCAGTGATAAGCTTAAATGACTAGTGCTTAAAGGGATTGAAAGTACTACTCATATCAACAAAGTGCACTTTCTTTTCTGGTYATCCATGCRAAAGAACTCCAMAGTTAAGCGTGCTTKRYTGRGAGTAGTCTTAGGATGGGTGACCTCCTRGGAAGGTTCCCGGGATGCRCATGAGTGAGGACAAAATGCGCTGGAAAGGACCCGTGTTGATCTGTGGGCAATGTACACAGCCTRGAGAGCTATCATGAGTAACCGCTCCCGACCCAAGGTTTGGATCGGGGTGTTACAAGTGGTATCAGAGCAACCCTGCGACCGTGTGGTGATGGGAGGCAGTGGTTATACGCTCCCGGAGGCGGTTGTTATACGCTCCATTGTGATCACCCACCTAGCGGGGGAGGATTCTGGGGTAGCGGTTATGCTCCCAGGCGCAACGAGGACGTTGCGTTCTTCAAGTGGGGGTGATTGTAACATCCCATGTAATTGAAGAGGTCCAGTGATAAGCTTAAATGACTAGTGCTTAAAGGGATTGAAAGTACTACTCATATCAACAAAGTGCACTTTCTTTTCTGGTTATCCATGCGAAAGAACTCCACAGTTAAGCGTGCTTTGTTGGGAGTAGTCTTAGGATGGGTGACCTCCTAGGAAGGTTCCCGGGATGCACATGAGTGAGGACAAAATGCGCTGGAAAGGACCCGTGTTGATCTGTGGGCAGTGTACACAGCCTAGAGAGCTATCATGAGTAACCGCTCCCGACCCAAGGTTTGGATCGGGGTGTTACAATAGTGAGTTGGGTGTGTTATTCGGGTTGTTGGAATCGCTGTCCAACACGGGTGAAACCGTGTTTTTGGGTGACTTTGGGTTTGTTTTGGGACGGGTTTAATTATATTTGATTCGTAATTATTCTATAATTAATTTAATTATTTCATAATTAGTTAATTACTTATAAATAGAATAATTATTAATTGCAAATTCTTATTTATTTGTTAGGTGACAGTTTTATGGAAGAGTATTATTAGTTGATTGCTTAGATTGTGTTATCGGATTAATTGTTAATCAAGTAGGATAATTGCTCAACTGTTTGTCTTATTGTGTTTATATCTTTTATTTGGTATGAGTGATTGGTTGGTTTTCAGCCTTTGGCTGGATTATTATTATTATGGATTGTATCGTGTGGATTATTATTGTTCTTGCATTCATTGGCATAGCGTTTGCATTGGTTATCTATGATTCTGATTTAATGCCCAAGCTGGTTTTGCAGACTTTTTTTTGGGGGGAAAGGTGAAGATATATTGATCAATAAAGAATAAGAAGTTATGAGTTATATGACAACCAATAACATCCTATACCACTAGAATAATAAGAACAACTTTACAAAATTAGGCTAAACTAAGCAACCAAGCAGAATCTCAAGGCTTCAGCAAAGTTGCATTCTGACAATTATATCTATGCTTGACGGTCTCCAAAATCAGCTGCACAATTCTTTCAGGCCTTTGAATAAAATATTTAAGGCGAGCTTCATTCCTGAATTTCCAAAGGTAATTTATCATGGCCACAAAACAGGCACCAACATACCTACGCTGCAATTTTGACATTTTACCACCTGAATACCACTGAACAGAGGTGTGAAACTGCAGTTAATGTTTAATCTTTGTTGCAGCAAGGTAAAGCATCTGATAGCGTATTGACAGGTATGGAAAACATGCTGATGACTTGTCTCTGGTGTCCTCAGGTTTATCCTGATTTGCTTAACTTCGGGTTGAGGGTTGCCCCGGGCCAGGTATTGGCGGGATGAACGGGTGTTTCGGGTGATGAGCTCAGTTATGTTGGCATTTGCATTGTATATCATGCATATTCATTATTATTGTTGATGTTGGGTATTCTACTCAACCTTTTGGTTGACGTGTGTTTGTTGTGTAAAAATAAAATGATGCCTGCTTTAATTAACGACGTCCTGTAATGAACCATTTAATATTTTCGGCTAAATGGGGAGCATATTATAATAGCAAGTAATTGCTTAGCTGACTTGGAGAATGAGGCGTAGGAAGAGAGAAGACTTGACCATAGCTTGTCTAGATCACTTAGTTTCGCCTTTATATTTACGGAAATTTCCCGTGATACCCTCAAACTTTGAAATATTACACATGATGCCCCTCATTTTGAGTTTCTACATACGGTACTCTTGTGTTTACCTTTTTCTTTCCCAGAATACCCTTTTGCAAAATTCCGTCAAAATGTCGTTACTCCTATGACTTGTGGCGCCTTTTTTTTGTTATCTAATACACTAACACTTCATCATATATTGCCTAAATCCTTATTTTATCTAATAAACTAACATTTAATACCAAAATAACATAGCATACACATTTACTCAATTAATTACTCATAGGAATAACAACGTTATGACGAAAATTTCTCAAAAGGTATTTTGGGAAAGAAAAAGGTAAACACAGGGATACCATATGTAGAAACTTAAAATGATGGGTACCATGTGTAATTTGCCAAAGTTCGAGGGTACCATGGAAAATTTCCGTTATATTTATTTATGTTGGACTTCATTTAATTCCACTGCGTAGTTAACTTGTATTGTTTTTATAAGTTAATCACTTAGCTATGTAATATAAAACCACTATTGGTAACATTTATTTAAATTACTTTGGATTTTGTTATCTTTGTTATTCACTTCCTCAGGAAACTGAGATGGTAACAACTCTATTTATCTAGGAATGCCTAGCTAAGGATCTTGGATAAATGGGGGTGTTACAAAGTGGTATCAGAGCGAACGATCCTCAGGCCTAAACCATAAACCAATGAAAAATAATGAATTTAGGATGTGTCTAATAAAATGAACCTGGGTAGAAACTGTTAGGAGCCCCTTTAGGCTTGGGATGAGTAGGGCCCCTCACTCCAAACCCTAGCCCTCTCAGTTTTGAACCGGGCACCTTGGGAAAGGATAACGAGAGATGGATGGTTAAAAAGAATATTGGATTTTATATGGGTCAATGGATGTTTTTAAGTTAGAAATTTCTCTAGCCTTGTTGCAGGATGCGGAGTCGAGGTAAGTATAATGTGTGATAGTGGAAGGTGGCCTTTGGTCGTGTGATATAATTGTTGTGGTGTGAATATTTCATAGTTGGATTAGCATATGAATCCTCTTATGAATTTATTTGATTTCATTGAAATTACATATGATGGAAGCATGTAATTTAACATATAAATTGACATGATATGGATGTTGGATATATGTGTGAAAATGCAATTAGAATTTCATGCCTAGTGATATGCGCACTGTGTTGCCCTGAAACCATTCTTAGTTGTAGTTATTTAGTTATAAATATGATAAAGTTTCGTGATTTAGGGTGATAGAGATCACAATTGGTCGTGAGTTTTGGTAGGGCCGTGGTGGCCGCATGGTTGTTGTCACCGTGGTTGGTTGGTCTTGGGCCAACTCAGTCAACCACATGTTAATGTGTTTGAAGGGAGATTAATTTTAAACCCTATGCCCATATTCTCTAAGCAAAAGCTTATGTTTAATTTTATTTATTAATAGAAATCAAGCCTCCAAAGAAATCAATACCTACTACAATGACGCAAGAGGAGATTGATAGGTTATGAATGAGGCCCTGACTGCTGCATTGAAGTCTAAGGGGTCTGACAAGGATCCTTCTAAGATGAGTGTTGCTATTGCAAGGCACAACTCGACGAAGTACGATGGATTGGGGGAACCATCCTTACTTGGAGACTGGCATAGAGAGTTTAATAATATCTTTGAGCTGTTGAGTTATCCTGCGGAGATGTAACTAGATCAAGTTGCTTTCTACTTGAAAGGGAAGACAGGATTATGGTGGACACGGAACAAGGAATCCATAAGAGAAGCTAGCGAGGGGCATAATTCCCCTTACGTGAAGTGGGCAGGATTTTAGAAGATCATGCGAGCATTATTTGTTCCACAGCATATTAGAAGCAAAATGAGAGCCGAGTTCGATGCTTTCAAGATCACAGATGAGATGACTGTAGAGACCTATCACAACAGATTCATGGAGTTGGCTGAGGATGTGTTGGATTTGAACTTCACTGAAGAGATTCTGGCAATCACATTTAAGAAGGGGTTGACTACTAGTATCAAGAAGAGGCTTGCAGCTGGTGAGCCAAGTTGCATAGATGAAGTTTATCGGCGAGCTGAGCACGCTGAGAGAATTGCAGATATGCTGAAGGAGGAGAGTAAAGAGAAGAGTGAGAAGAGGAAGGCTGAGACTGCAAGTGAAAGTACAGGAGGAAGCAAGAAGCAGAATACCAATTAGTTTCGATCATATTTCACAAGTGGAGCGTCGACAGGGAGCGTTGGCCGAGGCAGAGGGGGACAACCCAACGTGAGTGGGGGTAGTGGTATCACTTGTTTCAGATGTGGGAAGCCGGGTCATAAGAAGATAGATTGCAGAGTTAATTTGAATAATCAAAGTGGAGGCTATTGTACACCTATGCCAAGTTATGAGAATAATCAGAGGTCTGGAGGTTGGAGCAATCAAAGGAATTTCAACAGTTATACAAATCAGAATCGCTACAACAATAATCAAGGCAGTGGAAATGAGTCTTATCAAAAGCAAGGAAATGGAGGAAACCAGGCAAGTGGAGCGGCATCAGTTGGGACAGCCCAACGTGGAGCTAAGAGCAATGGACCTTTCTTGTCAACTCTAAACCTACCTTTATTGTCAACTCTAAACCTACCTTTGTGTTATTTGACTCGGGGGCTACCCATTCTTTTATTTCAAGTGAGCACGCTAGAACCTTGGAGTTAAATTCAAATGAGGTTATTAAAGATGTGATTGCTATACCATCAGAAGAGTCTATACTTTGTAATCGTGTCTATAAAGATGTATCGATTAAGGCGGGGGAGGTCATTTTTCGTTCTGACTTAATTGAATTTCCTTTGGGAGATTTTGAGGTGATCTTAGGGATGAATTGGTTGGGAAAATATAGAGCCTTTATTGATTGTTACCAAAAGAAAGTCATCTTAAGGGGACCTAAGGGTATAAGATGTCTTATAAGGGATTTGTTGTAAAGTCTAAGGTGAAATTTATATCGACTTTTACCCTAATATCTTGTTTGAGTAAGGGAGGAAAATTAATTTTATGCCATGTGAGAGACATGAGGGAAGAGGCGCATGGGGAGGACCAGATTGACGTGGTGAGAGACTTTCAGGATGTATTTCCAGGTGATATTTTAGGGTTATCACCTAAGAGGGACATAGATTTTGGCATTGGCTTGAAACCTGGGACGGGACCTATATATTTCTAAAGCACCTTACATGATGGGACCTAAAGAGTTAGAGGAGATTAAGAAGAAGCTGGGGGAGTCGTTAGATAAGGGCTATGTGAGACCAAGTGTGTCACCTTGGGAAGCACCCGTGTTATTTGTATAAAAAGAAGGACGAGAGTATGAGGCTGTGTATAGATTACAAGGAGTTGAATAATGTGACCATAAAGAATCAGTACCCTTTACCTCGACTTGATGACTTGTTTGATTAGCTAAGTGGGGCTGGAATATTTTGTAAGATTGATTTGAGGTCGGGATACCATTAATTGAGAATTAAGAATGAAGATATTTCTAATACTGAATTTAGGACTAGATACGAACACTACGAATTTGTTGTTATGCCATTTGGATTAACATATGCAACGACCGTCTTCATACTGAGTGTTTAGTCCCTATTTGGATCAATTCGTGGTTGTCTTTATCGATGATATCCTGGTGTACTCTACAGATAAGGAGGAACATGAGGGAGAATAATCTTTATGCTAAGTTGAGTAAATGTGAGTTTTATACCGATGCTTCAAAGAATGGATTGGGGTATGTGTTGACGCAAAATGAAAAGGTGATAACTTATGCTTCGAGGCAGTTGAAACCTTATGAGGAGAATTACCCCTCTCATTACTTGGAGTTGGGAGCAGCGGTGCTTGCACTGAAATTATGGCGCCATTACCTTTATGGAGCTACTTTTAAGGTGTTTTCTGATCACAAGAGCTTGAAGTACATTTTTACCTAGAAGGAGTTGAATATGAGGCAAAGGAGGTGGATAAAATTAACTGTGATTATGATATGGAGATAGTGTCCCATGAGGGGAAGGCTAATGTGGTGGTAGACGCATTAAGTAGAAAATCTGTTCATGCTTTATGTACTATCATGTCAAGGGTGAAGTTGCATAAGGAGGTGGAGAAGATGGGCATTTGTATGATTAGGAAAGGTGATTCAATTAGATATTTGACCGTGGAGCCAGAGTTGTATGCTGAGATCAGGGAAAAGTAGGAAGAGGATCCGAAAATAGCCAGGTGGCATGCAGCCGTGGGTAATGGGGTAGAGTCACGGTTTTCTGTGGCTGGCGAAAGGAGATTGTGATTTGATGGGAGATAGTGTGTGCCAGATAACAATGAATTAAAATGAAAGATTTTAACCGAAGCTCATTCTACGACTATTCTGTTCATCCTGGAGGAGATAAGCTATATAAAKATTTAAAGAAGACTTTTTGGTGGCCAAAGATGAAGAAGGAGGTTGCTGAATTTGTTGCAAGATGCTTGGTGTGTCAAAGGGTGAAGGGAGAGCATAAAGAGACCTCAAGGAAAAGTTCAGTCCTTGGATGTACCTGCGTGGAAGTGGGAGAGCATTTCTATAGATATCATTCTGGGATTGCCTAGAACTCAAAAGGGAAATAATATGATATGGGTGATAGTAGATCGTTTGACCAAAGTCATCTCACTTCATTTCTATGAAAGATACCTGGAGTAAGGCCGAGTTGGCTAAAGCTTATGTCAAGTATGTGGCAAAGCTTCATGGTGTGCCTAAGGAGATCATTTCTTATCGAGATTCAAGATTTATATCTAAGTTCTGGCAAGAGTTGAAATCTTTGATGGGGACCAGTTGAAGATGAGTACAACATTTCATCCGGCTACTAATGAGCAGACTAAAAGGACTTTTCAGACACCAGAGGATATGTCGAGAGCCTGTATGATGGATTTTGGTGGATCATGGGAGGAGAGGTTGGATTTTATAGAGTTCTCATATAATAACAGTTACCATGCTAGTATTAGCATGGAAACTTTTGAGGCTTTGTACGGGAGGAGATATAGGAGTCCAGTAGGATGGGATGATAGATGTGATGCGGTTGTGTTGGGACCTGATATGATTCAGGAGATGTTGGAGCAAGTGCACGTAATTCATCAGAAGATGCGTGCTGCACAAGATAGGTAGAAGAGCCATGCATATTTGAAGAGGAGTGAGATCGAATTTGCTATGGGAGATATGGTGTTGTAAAAGGTATCTCCTATGAAGGGTGTGATGAGGTTTGGAAAGAGAGGCAAGCTAAGCCAGATGTTTATTGGGCCATATGAGATCTTGGACAGAGTTGGAGAGGTAGCGTACCGTTTAGCATTACCTCCATCTTTGGATAAGATCCATAATGTGTTCCATGTTTCGCAGGTGAGTAAATATGTGAGTGATCCTACTAATGTGTTAGAGCCTGGGCATGTTGAGATAGATGAATAGTTGTCTTGTGTTGAGATGCCTAAAGAGATATTAGATAGAAAGGTGGGGAAGACTCGTAATGGTGACAATACGCCAATTCTGCACATTAATAACGATCGAGACAGCTTTGGTGAAAGTTTTATGGTCTAATGATAATGTGGAGGAAGCTACTTGGGAAGCTGAAGCCGCAATGAAAGAAAAATATCCTAGTCTTTTCAAGTAAGTAAGTTGGTTACGGGGACGTAATCCTTTTTTTTAAAGGGGTAGGTGTAATACTCTTATTTTTCTAAGGGTTCACTTGGTCGAGTACACTGAGTACTTAGGGTTGTCAGTGGGGCGGGTGCGGGTAATAATTTGATGGGTCGTGGGGCGGGGACGGGTTTCAAAAGTGTCATTCGTCGCGGGTCTTGGGGCGGGTGCGGGTATCACATGAGACCCTCCCCATACCCACCCTGCCCCGCTCGCCCCGCCTTGTATGTTCCTGCTCCGCTTATACCCGCGTTAATCATAAACCTAGACAAATTTGTATTATATAAAAATAAAAATAAAAATAAAATTTGTAACTTAGATAAAAAGCCTGAACCGTTTTTTCATAAACCTAGACAAATTCCACCTATTTCTTCGTTCTTACCCACCCAAATACCAAACAACCTAACCCCCCCAAAAAAGAAACTTTAATCCTTAAACTATTTCGTGGTTTGAAAACCTTGTCTATTAGTTATTTGAATGTTAGACCATTTTGCAAAAACTTATTTGTATAAGATGTACGAGAGTACGAGACTAGTATGTTTTAGATTCAAAATTTATATTTTTAAAAATTTTTTTGTGAGAAGATTGGTAATTTGACGGGTCAATGGGTCCCCGCTAGGCGGGGACGGGTTTGAAACGTTCAACCCGCTGCGGGTCGTGGGACGGATGTAGGTACGCATTATAGTTCACGGATGCGGGTTACCCCTCCTCCGCACCCACCTCGCCCCATTGACATCCCTATGAGTACTCGACCGAGTGGAGCTCACTCAGTCGAGTGGTAATCGAGTGAGACCTGGAGTTTTGGCACTGGATCATGATTCGAGTCACTCGATCGTGTGGCTGGTGCAAGCCACTCGACCGAGTGTCAACGAGCACTCGACTAAGTGTTGTCGTTGTCCCAATCGTACGTGCGAAACAATGTGGACCTTATCTCTTTTGACATCTTCCATTTCAGTTTTGACCCCTCATTTCCACCTACCAGCTTATCTAAAACTGTCCAAAAATCCCCAAATAATCCCTTACCTTATCCTCTTTAATTTCCACCTTGCTTTGGAAGATTTGATCCTCAAATCGTAACCTTGTTCATTTATTACCACTTGTAAGTATAATCACCTTCTCTTTTTCCTCTTGTTTTAGTTAGTCAACCCTAATTCTTGATGGGTTGTCTTATGGGATTTAATTAGGGTTGGGTCTAATTAATAATGGGGTTAATTAGAAGGTTAATTAGTATTGTTGTTGTATTAGTATGTGAATGTGATAGTTAGCTATAATTTGTGTAGGTGGAGACTTCATTAAGGAGCCCTTCTATGGTTGTTTATTGACTTGTGAAGACTAGCAAGAAGGTAGGGTTTCTCTACTTAGCTTTGTTAGTATGAATGTTTGTTTATACTTTAGTTGTCAGGAATTGCATAATCCATGTGGTAATTTCATGATAACATGAGATGTGGATAATTAGGGTTTCTTATCATACTAATTGGGGGTTTATTCATGTATGGTGATTTGGTAAGTGTAATTGGGCATCATAATCTCATTTGTTGCATTATAACATGAGTTGGAGATGTATTACTCACTTGGTTAGGTTTTTGTCAAGCTTGTGGTTATTGTCTTAAGATGTTTTAATGTTGTGTGACATGTCTTATTTGATATCTTGTGTATGCATGTATCATTGTGGATGTTGGAGGTTGTGGTTGGTGACGTATGGTTGTTTAGGAGACGTAAGACGGTTAAGAGACCGTCTTACGCTCGAGTCACCCCTTGGAGCTTCCCACTCTAAAGGGGATGTGCACATTAATGGTTTGAGTTATGGAGGGACACGTGTGGTTGAGACACGTCGTCTGGCAGGGGTTCCGGTTAGCGCTCGGGCCCGGTACCACAAGTGTGTCTCTAGTGCCTTTGTTACGGGCTGCGATCCGGTGTTTTGGTGGCAGTGTTCCTATGACGTCACCAGGCTTGGTTTGGTGTATTGTGGAGTTGGAGGACTTGTCATCTTGTTTATCAAATCATTGCATGTTCATTTGCATTCTGTATTCTGAAGTCATTTAATGAGCATTTATATTATCATCACTAACCAAAAATGCTTTCAAATGTCTGTGGTGAACTATATGATGATTTTCGCTCATATGGGGAGCATTGGATTGACAATTTATGTTTGCATTCATCTTTCGGAGGCTTGGAAGCGGTCTTCGTACTTGTAGTCTCCACTTTGTTGTTGTCTTGATTTGACATTTACTTGACTCCACTTTTATCTTCGATTGGGTATACTATTTGGGATCTCTATTTGGATCCCTTAACTTGTAACTTAATTGTTCTAACTACAACTTATTTATGCTACACCGCTTTTATTTCGTTTGTCCGCATTACATAGCTTGGGAAACCAAGACTTGTAGCATCTCCTTGGGTTGAGGTTACCTTGAGGAAGGTTCCCGACTTATTGGGGGTGTTACAAAGTGGTATCAGAGCGACGATTTTCGAGCCTAAACCAATGAATCAATGAATTTAGGTGTGTCAATAAAAATGAACCCGGTTTGAGTTTTAGGGAACTCGTGACTAGCTTGGGAGACGTTCCAAGGTTGTGCTCTTGTCCTCTTAACTCGAGTCGGTCACAATGCATGGGGTAATGGGACATCTTTGTGTACATATAAGTGTTGCATATTTTTGCTTGTCGCATTTAAGATGGATTTTGATTGGTGGAACATGATATGGTTATGTGAGTAGTATAGCCGAATCAATGCGGAGCATGTTGGATGTTTATATGTGATCATGTTGCGGTGATAAGTTGAGTTGTTCATAAATGAGGAAATGTTACTCACATGCTAGCTATCGTTATGCATACACCTTACGTTATATCCATGCTTTTTCTTTCCGTTATTGCGTTGAGAAACATGTGAAATAGGGTTACATGTGGAACTATGTGAGTTGGAAAGGGTGTAAGGCCCTTAATGGGTGCACTTGGTCTAGTGGATGAGGGAAACTCGACCGAGCTTGAGGCACTCGATCGAGTGGACCCCTCACTCAACGAGTGGGTGGCTTCCAGGATGTTTTTGAATTATGGAATAGGAGCACTCGGCCGAGTAAGTGATGTACTCGACCGAATGGAATAGGACACTCGATAGAGTGGGAAAGATGACAAATATGGGAAATCCTGTAACTGGGCACTCGAACGAGTAAGGATCACACTCGACCGAGTAGCGGCTTACTCGACTGAGTGAGACTCCTGACTCGACCGAGTGGACCCTTAAAGAGTCAATATCACTTGTCTCTTTGATGAGACATATATATTGACATTTGCCATGGTTCCTTGATTTAGAGTGGCGCCAAGAAGAGCATATTCCGCGACCGGGCCAACCCATAGGTCCGAGGAAGAGGTAGATAGGATCGTTGCGCAAAATGAGACTCTCAAACACGTGACAAGAAGAGAGGTGGCGGTTGATGCCACGGCTATTAGCAATGCCATGGCACGCCATAGACCCACCAAATATGATGGGATCGGGAAGCCAAATCTTTTCGGCAATTGGGTGCGTGAGATGGAAAATATCTTTGAAGTTGTGCGATATCCAGAGGAACTTAAGGTCGAACAAGCGGCTTTCTGTCTAGGGGGCCAAGCCGGAACTTGGTGGTATAAGGAATGGGAAGCCATGAAAGAGTACTACAAAGATGGAGGAGAGAATGCAATACCGTGGTCTAACTTCAAGGCGGAGATGAGAGATGAATTCATTCCGGAGCATGTCCGGAGCAAGCTTAGGGCGGAATTTGACAACTTCATAATGACCGATGGGATGACGGTGCAAGAGTACTACGTGCGGTTTAATGAACTTTTAACTTATTTGAAAGACCTACATATAAGCCCTAAACTTTTAGCCATAAATTTTGAGAAGGGGCTAACTTTAAATATCCTTGAAAAGCTCCTGGCGGGGGTGTTGGTGGATGTGAAGGATGTTTATGCTAGATTCATAAACGCCAAACGGTTGGTCAACATGACCAATGAGGCTAAGGAGAAGGCCGAGAGTGAAGGAAGAGGAGGGCATCAAAAGAAATTTAACTACCATCAAGCTAAGTCCTAATCTAGTGAACCAAATTGAGGTGGTTATGCAAGATCAAGTGGGAACGGAGGGAGAGCCACGAACGAGGGTGGAGGCATGAGGTGCTTCAATTGTGGTGGCATTGGCCACAAAAGGAGTGAGTGCACTAGCGCCGGACGAGGACCCACTCGGAGGTATGGGCAAGGGAGTTCCTATCACCTCACAAAGTATAGCAAGCAACCGCAACTCCGGGTCATGGGGCAACCAAAGGAACCCAAACTCCAATTTCAATGGCGGGAAAGGAAGGGAAGGCTTCAATCGGCTTTAATCTCAATCTCAAAGGTCAAACTTCTGAAGAGTCTATTGATCAAAAATACTCAAGGGGGGGTTAACACCCCTGAATTTCGGCTAAATTAAAAACTAAATTTTACATATAAAACTGGCCAAAATACAGAGATATTATAATTAATATACAAAGTCCCTTATTACAAATCTTTTTTTAAAAATAAAAGAATACAAAATGGAACCAAAACTATACAAAGCCTTAAATAAAATCTTATCTTGAAATAAAATCCTTTTAAACTGCAACGGAAGTAACCTGAAATAAAAGCAGAAGACAGAATGGAACTACCCCCATGACGAGTAGCTCAAAAGGAAGAAAACACATCAGCCGGGGAGCTGAGTAACAGATAATACCTCAATATATGCAGAACAGTTTTGGTCATGGCGTGGAAACACATACACGTAAAAAAATAAAATAAAAATAAAAATAAAAACACTCTCCCGATCACTAATCTCAACCTCAAACTAATTTCATAATATAATACACTCTCTCATCTCAATAAATAACCAAGTCTCTACTCATTACTCCGTCTCATAAAATAATACTTCAAAGTAACCCAGTATCGTATTCTCATCGTCGACTCTAAGACAAAGACAAGGGATGAGTGAACTGGCAGAATAAAATCGCAAAACAATATTTCCATCTCAATATAAATTTCAAACTCAAATAACTCAATAACTCAGTAACCATGGTCACTCCGCACCGTAAACACAATATAGCACAACGGCCTCATAACTCAATACCAGTAACCAATATCCATCTCAATTTCAATATCAATATTGTCAAATATTCCTTTAAAGGATCTGTTCAACATTTAGAGTAGAACTCTAAGCTACCCACCCACGAGTCAAAGTCAAAGGAAGGGAAAATAAAAACACAATACAAACATACATCCAAGACGTAAAACTCCATAAAAATATCCCATGAATACTCTTGTATATTTCATGCAATTGTGCTTAACTACACTGCCATCCTCCCTATTAGGCACTTAACTTCAACTTTTGCTAAATCCCATTTTGTCTCTTATAAATATAAGGGCTCAAGTTAACAAAACACCTATACCCACTTGATTTATACCCACGAAATAATCTAGGTAACAATAATCTATTTCCAAGACTCGAAAGCATTAATTCAATCAAACCCTTATTCTTATCCATCCAAAACTCAGCCCTTCTCACAAAATTAGATAAC
>VHZZ01004515.1:101306-111328 GCA_009801015.1 Silene noctiflora | reverse complement strand
CCTCCCGTGGATTCGACCCCTACATACTACATTTCTTGTGTTGTACCGCTAGGGTATTTTTGCATAGGTTAGCGACGACCTATCACCTCTCCGCCCCGCCCTTTTCCACCCTCTCCTTCGGCTAGGCGAGCTTCCACGTCATCTTACCGGCCCATACCTACCCCTATGGCCCCATCCATTCCCACACCTAGATCTCCACCAATGATGCGCCCACCCTATACCGAAGATTTTGCTTACACTGGGGGCTATAGCTAACCCGAGTCCCACTATGATCCCATGTCCTACCTTATCCACCGGGTAAACATCGACTTGGTGTTAAGGGACATGACCGAGGTGACATACAACCAAGGAGTGCGACCCGTCTACCGCCCTAGCTTTTGTACCGACACGGGAGATGCTTCGGGCGTGTTTAAGACATATGGTATTCAACCTTCAGATTGGGGCACCAACATCCAGTTTCAAGAGGTCCACTTGCGTGACCCGTGGATGGGTAATGCGGGGACTCGGTTTCCCACCACCTCCCATGTAGGTGGTTTTTGGGATGGACCTTACGGGGCGGCCACGGAGGCCGCGGGGAATGGGGAGGGAGGCTTTGGAGATAGCGGCTTTGTCGGTGGTGTCTTTAAGCGGCACGATGATGACCTTCAAGAGGGTGTTTATGGTCAAGTAGGGAGTGGGAATGTTCCCTTGGTCATGATATTGTGATGCGGGAGAGCTCAAGGACTTATTCGGAGGGAGGTAGGAGGGATGATGTAGAGGAGGAAGAAGGGGAGGGCGATCACTCCGGGGGCAAGGGACAGGCGACCGAGGACAAGAAGGACTGGAAGCAATGGATGAAGAGACTTCCCAAGAAGAATAAGACCTCGTCTTCCTAGTTGTATTGTATTTGGCCTGGATCCCTATGACATTTGTGTCGGTGCGACACTCGAACATTTGCAATTGTTGATTGTAACCCGACCATAAGGAAAATATTATCGACCTACTTAGTTTGATGGTGTGGCAGGAAGCATTGGAGACTTATTTGTTTTTATTGGTAGCAATAGAGAAGTTGGAGGACCAATGCTTGACCAAAACCCCCACTGCCCGCTGCACTCGGTTGAGTGCCCTGCCTACTCGTCCGAGTGAAAATTTCTACTCGGCCGAGTGACTAGACCGGTAGCTGTGAAAAATTGGCACCAATTGCCTACTCGGCCAAGTGAAGCACCTAGTCGACCGAGTGGTTTCCACTCGGCCGAGTGAATATATTACCCGACCAAGTAGCCTTAATTAGGCTAAATTTTGTGAAATTCTTGACTAAAGCCGGTATGTTTGACCTTATTTTGCGGTTATTACAAATTCCCAATAGGCGACTGACCCATAGGACTTGACACGGTGAAATTGTGGATTGTTTACATTTGATTGCTTGGTCTTGTATGTTTAAAGTAAATGCACGGTTAACCATATAACAGTTACTTGATAACATGTATAATACGACAATTATACCGTCCATAATATTTTGGAAAAGCCTACAGTAATAACAAGTACGTGCGTAATGAGTGTCATTTATGTGCCATGTTATAAGTATTGAATGTATGAACGAGAATAGTGGTGATGATAAACGGAAATACTAGTACAAGTAACAACGGTTATAAGTACATGCGAAAATAAGGAGTATTTGGACCTAGCCTTGCAATGCACATTAAGTAAGGAAGTGACATGATAAATGTATCCATGTGTAAGTTCATTAGCATTAATATATACGCAATTAACCCTGTATGGGGGGAATATAGTAATATAAATCGAGTAAAGTGATTAATAGTACCATATAAGGGAGACACCGTGTAGTCAAGGGAATATAAGAGACCGGAATTGTACCACTTTTTGACCCTTTAGAGTAGAGTGAGTCAGTCAAGTTGAACGGTAAACTTCGGGGCGAAGTTCTATTTAGGAGGAGTGAATGTAAAAATTAGGATTTAAAGAGAGACTTTGCTCAATAGAGGAAGAAAAGCAAGGGAGAGTGTTATCTAAAGATTTTGAGTAAGAGAGAAAGGAACTGATATGTCCTACACAAGAGCGAGGGTCGAGGAAAATGAATGTTTTGGAATGAGAGGTAGAGGCGAAATTCGAGGACGAAGTTTATCTTAAGGAGAGAAGATTGTAATACCCGGATATTTTGGCATCCGTACGAGAAACCTTGGGAAGCGTGAGAACCATACGAGAGTAATATTTGAACTTACACTAGACCAAGTGAAGATTAGAAATGGACCGAGTGATCTAGTAGTGGACCGAGTAGAGTTGACTCGGCCGAGTGATTGGTACACTCGACTGAGTAGGTGGCACTCAACCGAGTGAACCGCTCACACGACCTAGTGACACTGTCAGTACGCGATAAATGCCATTTTGCCCTTAACTCTAATACATTTCTTATCCTCTCCTTTTATCTCTAAAATCTCTCCCTTCTCTCTAAAATCCTCTCAAACATGTTCCAATGGATTCTAAGCTTGGATTGAAGATTAACACACCTCACTCACCATCCTTTCACCTTTGTAAGTTGATCTAAACACCTTCCTTAACCCTAAATTTTGGGGATTTTTGTATATTTCGATTATTAGTGATTTTAACTAGATTATTGGGTAATTAGTGAATTTTAATATGGGGTTTTGGTTAGTATAGTAATATCGGATGTATTATGATAGCTATTATATGATTATTGTAGGATGAGACGGTTTTATGAGATGGATTCTTATTGTCTTGGACTAGCTTATGGAGTATGGTAAAAGGTAGGTTAATCCTACTCAGTTTCGGTATCGTATACATGTTGCTAATGGTCATTTGGTACTACTTGCATCGATTGAGTCATATTGCACCTCATGTTGGTAATTGAGGACTTGGAGAGTCTCACATGTGTCGGAATTGGTATTTATACCATGTTTGTATATCATGTTGCATAGTGTCATGGAATTTTGTGATGACTGTGTATATTGGAGGATTGGGGTGGTGTTGTGATTGTATTGGAGATGGAAGGCGGTTGGGAGACCTTCTTCCGCTTGGGTCGCCTCTTGGATCTTCCCACTCCAAGAGGGATATGCACATTAACGGCTTGAGTTATGGAGGGTCACATCGTCTGGCAGAGGATCCGAGTCGCTCTCGAGTCCGGTACCACCGATGTGTCCGGAGTACCTTCTTACGGGATGCGGTCCGACTGTTTTGGTGGACGGTACTGCGGTACCGTCACCGGGTTGTGGGTACGGCTGGGTGTGTCCCGGTACCGGTGTGGTGGAGTTGAAAGTTGAGTCTCATGCATCGAGTTGTCATATTTCATAACCGAGTTTCATTTGTCATGTCTTATATGTTTTATAATACTGATACTTCCGTTTGTGGCTTATATTACTTTTTACCTATTTCCGGAGTGGCTTTTTTCGATCCATATGTTATTTACGATCCTATGGGGAGCAGGTTGATTTCAGGTTAATGATGCATACGGGATTTGAGGTCGCGCTTCGAGATTGGAGTCGAGTAGTAGACATGAGATAGAGGTTGTAGTAGATGACTTGTATTTATTATTTATGTTAATTGTAATCGTTAAACTTATATTATTAATAAGATGTTCTTTTAATTGGAGTTTTGAAAAACTACCTCGGGCAACCGAGATGGTAATGTTTCGATTATCTTGGCCGGATAATCGGGGTGTTACAAGCATCCCGGCCACATCTGGGTAGTATATACCCTACCATTAGATCCTCTGAAGATCCAACTTTGTAGGCCGGCGATCGTTCATCTGTCCCTGGAAGGATTATGGGCTTGAGAGGATTCCTGATGAAATCCAAATAGCGAGAGGCCTATCTCTTCCTGTTTTCTTCTCTATCGTGCTTCATCCTTAGGTACCAAGGCTGGGACATCCTTTCTTTCATCAGTTTCTTCATCCTTTCATTTTCTTGCTCGAGAGCTCGTTCCCAGGCAGAGTTGTCTTCTTTAGTCTTTTGGTGCTTCTTAGTGAGGGAAGCCTCTGAGGTCGACCTCTCACTAAGTGCCTCGACTAAAGTGGGTTCCTTAGAAGGTACTTGGTCTAAAGTGTCCTTGACAGTAAAGGTATGGCTTGCTTTTTCCTCCCGATACAAACGTCCAAACCGAGTTAAATGGTTAGACTCGAGGACATATTTTCTTATTTTCAAGATTTCATCTTGAGTTCTGGGGACAATGGCACCTTTGGTGAGATAGATATCGTCTTCATCGTCATCTTAAATACCATTGATTTCATTCTCGCTTTGAAGAATGTATGGTGTGCAGTCGATACCGAAATCCCCAAATGGGACTTCATTCTCCAAACTTCGAAGGTATTTTGAGCGATTGCTGAATTCCTTCCCTACATAGAAACCTTTGAGACGACACATGGGCCGAATCAAATGGGTCATGTCATTATTGTCTTCGACAAATATTACATTAGTATGATTATCGAATGGATTAGTCACGTTATTGGGCTTGGCAGTTGGGATTGGAAGCGTTCCGTTCTCGGTCATATCTTGTATTTCATGCTTGAGACGGAAACAGTTTTCCGTGTCATGTCCCTTGCCTCGATGATAGGCACAATATGCATCTGGCTTGTAACATTAGTTTCGTTGTTCCAACGGTAGTTTAGGAGTTGGGCCAATAGGGTTCAATTTCCCTTGGCCCATGAGTCTTTCTAGGGCCTGTGTATAAGTACACCCAATATCAGTAAACACCCTTGGACTAGAGCGTTAAATAGGACTCAAACATACGGCTGAAACAACCCTAAATAACGCCTAAACTTATACGGAAACCCAATGATACGATTATTCCTAAGGATACAATAATTACCTTGCTTGATTGTAACTAAGAATAAAATAACTACCCTAAACTAATTAGGAAAGTTTTCACTTTCTGGTTTTAGGAAACCTTATTCAATTAAAATATCCTACTCCTACTGTATTTAGAATATCCTACTCCTACTGTAAATAGAATATTCTATTCTACTCTTAACAGAATAACACAAACACACGCCGTATTCTTCTGCATTCCCAAGTATCCTGCCTTGTTGCCGCCATGAGTATTGTTGCCGTGCGAACTTTCTTCGGTTACCTCCTTGGCATCTAACACAATCTCGTCATCTTCATTTGGATCGAGCATTTTTGGATCAATTGTATCCATAACACCACCTATAAAAGGTGTGTCACACGGTCCAATGGGGCTTTATTGGGTCCATTTTGATTTTATAATTTGTCTCACAAATTAATATAAATGTTCCATTTTTATCATCTTTTATGATAAAAAACTTTTCCCAATTATTTCCGTCTCATAACACTAATTATATGTACATGTACTCTACATATATACACATAATACATACTAACACTAATCACATTAGATAATTAGTAAAAATTTAGTAATTAACAATTAATTGCCAAAACCCGTCTCAATTAATTTATTATTCAATTGTCGCATAATTAAATAATAAATTCCGTCGGCCCGAGTTCAAAATCGATCTCTCTAAATAACTCAATCTACTAACTTTTACTCAGTTTATCAAGGGGCTAATTATACTGTATCTAATACAGATGATTAGTTAATTATTTGGGGTTCKTTCCTATAGGTGCGACCGAAAGGGATCAGCTGAACACCGCCGTCACACGACGGTAACGTTAAACTCTAATTAGCCAACCGTTACCGATATACGTTGATCAGCTGACAAGTATTACCAATGAATATCCCGAGTGTATTCCTTAAAATGAGATTTATTATGTACACGCACTATTGTGGAGGACACTCACTCCAACAATCTCCCAATTGTCCGATACAAGGTGTGCCTAACCAATTCTCTTGTCCGTTTTAGATTTACCGCTCAATACAAGGTGTCTCTCAGGTTGTACTTTCACATGAACGTATCGTGAGTGGTTTTCTCGATCGGGAGTGTGGCTGCAAGACCGGAAAAATCTACCGTAGATTACTTCCGAGCGTGGCTACGCATTCCCAGTCACAACTCCTCGAGTGGCCCTGAGATACATAAAACCCAACGTGGGTGGACAATTCCTGTATGCCCTCTTTATCTTTGCTCAATATAGATCACCATGACCCAGTGAATGTCCTTCGGCCTCCTTTCACAGCGCGACCTAGGGCAGAAGCCAAAGTCACTCGGAAACTATACTGACTCAGATAATAGTCTCCAGTCAAAAAAATCGACTCATAGGAATATCATAGAAATCCCTGCCACGACCTGGCGTCTGTAATAGAACTAAGGGACTCTATCGATTGTCACTGTCCAACAAGGTGTCATTGTTGGAGTAGGTGTCCTCCACAATAGTGCGTGTAAATATTAAATCACATTTAAGGAATATATTCGGGATATTCATTAGCAATAGTTAGTCAGCTGATGAACGTTTATCGGTAACGGTTGGCCAACTAGGGTTTGATGTTACTGTCGTATGACGGCGGTGTTCAGCTGATCCCTTTCGGTCACACCTATAGGAACGAGCCCCAATATAAAAAATAATTTGTATGTATATCATACGATTAATTAGTCCCTTGATAAATTGACTAAAAGTTAGTCGATTAATTTATTTAGAGAGATTTCGAGTTATGAACTCGAGCCGAGWAAGTTATTATTTAATTATGCGATAATTGAATAATAAATTAATTAAGACGGGAATTAATAATTAAACAGTTAATTMTTAAAATTGTACTAATTGACTAATGTGATTAGTATTGGTACGTAAAATATATGTGTAGATGTACATGTATATTTACGGAGTGTTGTTAGACGAAATTAATTGGGAAACATTTAAACATAAAAGATGTTTAAGTGGAAAATTACACGTATTTGTACGACAAATACAAAAATCAAAATAGACCCATAAGAGGTTATGGTAACCGTGTAAAACACCACAAAAGTGGAACATTAGACATCATAATTAGATTTTGGCATGACTTGTTGCCTTTGTATTTCCCATGTTTCTTTTTGTTCTTCCCATAGCAATTTGTCTATTCTATGCACAATTCTATTGGGTGCACTAAAAGAGAGCACACTCCCCCTAAAATCCTCCCTATGAAAATGAATGCATCTTTTGCTCATTTTTTGTGGTGTGCATTTGTGTGAAAAATCACAAAAAATTCTCACACAAATCTCTCTCTAAAATATTAGAAAMTAAATACTAATAGTTAGTATTTTAGATCTAATTTTACTAGTTATTACTAAGAGTTAGTAATAATAATWTTCAAGGGTAATATGAGTGATATCTAGTTAATATTACCCATATTATTTGGTGCAAGTTCTTGGGTGCAATCTAAGGAGATGTTCTACTTTGAAGATTTGAGTCTTGGAGGATCATGCCATTGTTTATAAGCTCAAGAAAAACAAGAAAGGTGTTCTTGTTGTGCTCATATTATCCGATTTAAGCATTGCAAGAATATATTCTCTATTCTTTATTTTATGCCTTCATATTATAATCATGCAACATAGATCCTTAACATATAAAATCAATAAAAGGTTTTTGATAAAAATTTATATGGTATTTTGAGGTTTTGAACTTTCAAGTGGTATCAGAGCAAGACTTGTTGCATGTTTTATGATTTTAGGCTTTTATTCAAGTTATTTGAAAACTAAATTAAAATCGGAATTTGTGCTAAAATGGTTTTTTGCACGAAATATTTTTAGCATGAAAACCTTCGGATCTCAAATGGTTTATGGTCAAATTTGGTGATTTGTGGAGTTATTTTGCAATTTATTATCATTTTTATTCAATACAGAGTCGATAATATCGTATTTTGGTTAAAAAGTTAAACTTAAATAGTTAAACATTGATTATGACCTTGAAATTTTTATATGTTATCACATGATTAATTTACAAATGGTTTGTAAAATTTAGTAAAATTTTATGAATATTTGCATGTTTATTAATTTTTAATTGTTAAAAAATCGATAAAAAGCGATTTTTATGTTCAAAATTATTAAACGAAAGTTTATGGATATGAAATTTTTTTGTATATTCCAAAATATATTTTAAATGATAAAAGTGAAATTTAGAAAAATATTTCACACTTTTTGATGTTTATTGGATTTTATTCGATAAAAACCAATAAATCTGGATGTTTTTATTCTCAAAATTTATTCGAAATTTATGAACTAAATTTTTGATCTTTTTAGGTCCCTGTAAAGGTTAAAGAATGTACAAAATTTTGGTGTCAAAATTTTGTTTTGGTTATAATTATTTTTGAATTGTTTATTACAGCTCATGATAAAACCGATATAATTAGCAAATATAATATCAATTCAAACTAATTAATTATCAAGAAATTAGTGTGAACTCATTTTAAGTTCTAAATCAGTTTAGACAATTAGTTTGAGATTAAATGAGATTTAAGTGTTCATTATTGTTTTTTAACGGGTAAAAATCGATAAATTCCACAAAATCCGAGCTATTTTTTTATGATTGTGCTAAAGGGCGATTTTGGCATGAAAATTACAGCATTTTATTTATAATTTTATTGTTGAATGAATGAATGTCATTTATTTAATTATTTATGCAAWTTTGTACCTAGTATGACCTAGTTTATTTTTAATCGTTATCACCCGAAATGTATGGGAATGRCGGTTCGTTTGTAATTTTTCAAATACGATATCGAATCGTCGGTTTGTAATTAATTAATAGATTTCTTTATTTTTATTTTACTTAATGTATAATAGGAATAGCTATGTAATTTGTTTATAGTAGTTATTTCTACCGGCATTTTCCAAAAGACGACGTTTCCTCGAGACGGAGCATTTTTGGAAGAAGTTCCAAATCCCACAAGACGGTGCCATTTTGAAAGGTGTTCCAAATGAAGAGGCATGGGACCAAGGAGTTGGTTTCCGAATATGTAGTTATCTAGTTAATTTGATTAGCTTGGTGGCCATACTAGGATTTATCGTTATTTGCGTGCTTTTATCTTATGCTAGTCAATCATGTCGAAATCGTCTCACATGCATTTTGTTTTTGTTTCATGCATTTTTATTTATATTGTCAATTTAATGTTGTCTAAGATTCACCTTTTTTGTTCACTTAAAGGAGAATGATGACTAATTGACAAGATCTCTCACATACATGTAAAATAATTGAGATTTGCCTTACCAATTGTAACACCTATGAACCCCGTGTTCATTAAGGCAACCACAACGTGGACTCTTTTTACCTAGGGTAAGTAGGGTGATGAGATCACAAGCGAAAATTGGGTTGGACTCAACGGGATAAGAGTTGTTCCGGGGATAGGGGATAGATTTAGTTGAAATCCGTCAACCGAGAGTTCTAATGGTAGAATTAGTCAAACGTTGACTTACCGTTGTTTTACATAAAGGTGGCATAACATGTTCATTTTTATCTAATAAGCGGGTCTCGGAATCATTTATATAATTTCGTTAGGGATCATTATATAAATGAACTTGTTAAAATGTTTATCAAGTTATTATAACAATGAATGTTATTTTTTCCTATTTTCGTTCAAATTCATAAATGTATTATAGTATGACATCATTTTCATTGCTCAATATCGCAATTTTTATCCTCTTTTAAAAAACGCTTGGATTCATTCTTTCATAGAAAGAGTTTCTTTGAAGGAATTCGGTAACTTTTGATTGGAAAGATTCGATTCACCCATTTTTCCTTTATAGCCTATGACAATTCTTTGCGATTATTTAAATAAATCTTAATACCGTACATCTGAAAAGAGATATCATTGTAGCTCTTATGAAGAGGTTAAGGGGATGTCTTACTTTATCAAGAAACTCTTGATTTTGGTATCGACACCTCCGTCACAATGGCATATTCACTAAGTTTGCGAAAAGAGTTTTTGAAAACACAATGAATACTCCAATATGATATCGTGAAAGGCTCACTTCGAGAAAGGCCAAGTCAATTGTTTTTCATACGCTTAAAAACTTTAGCCATGTGACAACAATTGAATTGTTAGTTAGTCCAATTTCGCAAGAAATTGAGATTGACCTCATGTTCGACTCACTTCGTAATGGTTTACTCTTGTAAGACTTACAAGGGAAAACA
>VHZZ01004514.1:76689-88185 GCA_009801015.1 Silene noctiflora | reverse complement strand
CAAAACAGGTCTGCGCGTACCTAGTACGAACAGTCCACAAACCCGTTCAAAATTCAATTGCCAGTTCAGTTTTCACGTTCCAAATACTATCAGACGGTTCGTGTGACTGTCCAGGTTTCTATAGTTCGACTTCCGCTGTTCAAATCGCATCAGCAACTCCACCATGACCCACGGCAGATGGCACGTTTGGTATTCGCACCCGCTCCACCGCCCATCAACTAAAACTCACCCGTATCAACCAAACTGAGCCAACATATAATTCCATCCTCAAAACCCGCATTAATCAATTTCACTTACCCTTCGTATCAAGTGCCCTCTCCCGGCTCTTTTAAACCCGAGATCATCTGACCCAGATTTTGTTCCACACTAACCTCCAATCATATGTCAGACACAACAACCATAATACTAGGTAAAACAACCTCATCACATGGCAAAACGGCCCTCGATCTCACAAACAAACCAATAACCAAAATTCAACTTCGTATCAAGTTAACGTAACGGACCGGACACTCGGTCGAGTACACGACACTCGACCGAGTACGCCACACTCCATCGAGTGCCCACATACTCGGTCGAGTACACACAAAACAGAAGCCTACCAAAAACCACCACACCACCTACTCGGTCGAGTACCCCGTACTCAGCCGACTAACAGAGCACCGAAAATATGATGTATTACATAGACAATGCCGAGCAGACATTCAATTGTCCCCAAATTGATCATGCGAAGCCTCTGCCTTCGAACGTAGTCAATAGTACGGAAAGGGACACATGTGAACCAGCCACGTGGACACCCTTCGACCCTCACACTTAAAAGTACACCTTATAAATAGAGGGCACTATTCACCCATAGAGGTACCCAATCTCCAACTCTGTAAGCGCTTACTTTCCCCTCACTTGGTATGGACAACTCCTTAAGAGGAATTCGATCGAGGTATGTGTTAAGTAAAAAACTGACTTAGGTATTAGAGGGGCTTATATCGAAATTCCCCAAAGTTGGTTTGCTACATGCTTTCAGGTAACGAGAATAAGACAAAGACCAGGACCTCACGTCTGCATAAAAATCGACTCAGCTTAACATATTATCAATTTTACATTAAGAATAGTGTAATTTTACACAATTGGCGTCGTCTGTAAGGAACCTAACACAAAGGTCTTTAAGGCTACTTTTTACCCAAAACTAAGCTAAAACGCCTGATCGAAATTCAAATAACTCCAATCAGTAACCCCATGTATGAGGTAACATACACGTCGGACATTGAACATAGCATAGCCCTCGACAGTAGTGTATCCACCGGGCCAAGGCACCGGCAGGGTAAAGAGCCCGCAGGGATGGAAACCGTCCTCGTCAAAGACGGCGAGGAAAGCGGAGAAATCGAAGAAATGACCACGGATCAAAAGGGTCGAGCGTTGACATTTATTGCAAAAATGCGTGGCGATAATAAGGCAAAGGATTAGCCGATTGTATTTGTAGTTCCTAAGTTACCATTTAGGATAATTTTAGTTAAAATGCAAAACAATTTATCAAATTAATGGATTTGTTCCGGGCGATAGTCTAAGTTGAGTAGCATGGAGTCATGGAATAACGTTATTTAATTTAATTATTTATTTGAATTGGAATATTAGGGAAGTCGTATAGAGTTGGTCAGCAATTCCTTGTTTCCACTTTCCATGGATGAAGGAAGATCAAGTGTTCAACTAAAGCTGGCTGCTTGATAGACTATAAAAATCAATAAATCATATCCGGCGGCTTGGTTAACTGAATACTGACTGACATATGTAGTCATAAATCTTCCATTCTTAATTAGGAATTTAATCACACCATATTCGACTACTTAACATTTATACACTGCAATCACCATTCTTGATGCATTCATATTCCCAATTCTTCATAATCTAATCAATTCAACTCAATTCAATACTAATCTTCTCCAATTACTCGCTGCATTGAGTTTAATCTAATCTAATTTTGTTTAATGGAACGACTATTATCACTTTCTCAACCACCTTCCATTTCTAGGGTTTCCTCGCAACCCTTCGATTTTAGGCCTCAAGTTTTTACTACCAGATTATTCTACCCTTCCATTTCCATGAATGATCGCAAACTTAATTCCTCTCTCCTCCGTCTTCAAGCTCATCAGGTATTATTTTTTCCAACTCCTTTTGTGTTTATTTCATTGCTTTTTATATTCTGTATATACAACGTTTTTGTGTTGTTTTCATAGTTTAGTTTCCCTCAAATCCCACATAATCGCCAACTGCTTATCGTCTTTGCCTAACATGCTTTCGGTTTCTGTAATGCTTACATTTATGTTGCTGTTACTTGATGTTTTCACTTTTCAGGATGTATTCAAACAACTGAATATGTGTAGATTCATTTGGTTTACTGAATTGAGATATTTTATGATTATATATATATTCGGAATAATGTTCTCTAGACTAATTTCTCATGCTGTGCTTAGTATTAATTTCCCATGCTGGAATTTGTGTTCAGGTCTGAATGTCTGATTAAGGTTTAAGTAACAAGTCAAATTTACAAGAAATTTGGAACTTCCTAGGATTTTGACTCTTGTTTTTGTCAAGAATTATGAGTTGGACAATATGTGATTATAGTAGAACCACTTCTGCTTCAATGTTTTTTTTCCCATTTGATCAAGGATGGGTGGTTGAGACTTAAAAGTTTGTTTTGTCTGTGCTGTATTATGCACTCTTCAGTCAAACTCTGTCCATGCGGCTGCCATTCCGGTGACGGGTGAATTGGTAGAGCATAAGCTGAAGATCAAAGAGTGGGAGGCTGGGATGCTGCAAGAGGAAATTGCTGCGAGCCAGGGCATAACAATTAGAAGACGGCAACCAACTGAACCTCCTTCAAATTATGAGGGCCCTTTCGAGTTTCAGATCCAAAATGGTTCCGCTGCTCCCCGTAACGTTTTGGAGGAGATTATATGGTTCAAGGACGTTGAAGTATCACAGGTAGTCTAGTCCTCTAGGCTCTAGTTTATATACTCCGCATAATGGTTATTGAGTGGCTCACGTAGTTACTAACTCTTCTCTTGCTAGTTTAAAGAGAAAGTGTCTCTTGACACATTGAAACAAGCTGTTGGTAATGCTCCTCCGACTAGGGACTTCCCGGGAGCATTAAGGGCTGCTTACCAACGAACAGGATTCCCTGGTTTAATTGCGGAAGTAAAGAAGGCTTCACCAAGTAGAGGCATTTTAAGAAAGGACTTCAATCCAGTATGAATATCTCTTTCTACAGTCATTTCTTCAATGAATTTACTTTCAAATGTTGCAAGTATTTAGATAAAAATAAATGCATCTTGCTTTATGGGACAGGTTCTGCTTTATAAGGTTTAATAGTCATTGCCGACATGTGCACATCTAAATGATACTGAATCAGTTTGGGTTTAGTCTCGCTGATCATTTTCTAGCATGGCTTGTTGACAAACCTTTCTTATATGTTGTCGGTTTGGTATCCTCTTTTTTTCTTATTGATGCTGACTAGTTTTTACCCAATGGCAGGTCGAAATTGCAAAAGCATACGAGAGAGGTGGAGCGGCATGTCTTAGTGTTTTGACTGATGAGAAATTTTTTCAGGTAATTACTTAGTAATATTTTCTTATTGTCTGTTTCTTTATTGCTGTCTATGAAAATAAATGCTGGTGCATCACTGAGTAACTTGTATTTTACGATACAGGGAAGTTTTGAGAATTTGGAGGCAATACGCAATGCTGGTGTACAGGTCAGTAAAACACACGTTTTATCCAAACTTTGGAGGCATTTATTAAATGACCTGAGGACTTATGCATTTGTTGCACTTGTACAGTGTCCCTTACTATGTAAAGAATTTGTAGTAGATGCATGGCAAATATACTATGCTCGTCTTAAAGGGGCAGATGCTGTTTTGTTGATTGCTGGGGTTTTGACTGATCAAGACATTAAATACATGTTGAAGATCTGCAAGGCATTGGGGCTGGCTGCATTAGTTGAGGTTTGTTTGCACAAGTCTGCTCTTAAATTTCCGCCAGATATGTTTATTTTTTTCATACGTAAAGATGGTCATTATTCCTTAACTCACAAGTTATATTATGTTCAAAGATACTAACCCAAGGCCCAAGCTTAATATGAGTGATAACCTCGTTGGTTGGTTATCAAACTACATTATGGTGCTCAAATACCAGAGTGATGCCACATTTAGAGTCTGGACTACTGGAGTTTTCTATCAAGGCCACATATAGCTGAGGCTGAGCCTTAGTATCTTATTCTAAAACCCGATATGACATTATGATAATAAGACCAAGCATATCTTGGTTTCGCACTTTCGCCTTTCATAACGCGAGTTTGTTGCTCAAGTTCAAAACTTATGTCTCACTTCTGGTTTTCTTAAGGTGCATGATGAAAGGGAAATGGACCGTATGCTTGAAATTGAAGGCATTGAACTTATAGGAATCAATAATCGTGATCTTGGTATAACTCTCACATTAATCGAAGTTGCTTATTCGGTTCATTGTTTACCTTTTGATGAGGTGTGTAAAATTTGCTAGATCAAGGTCTTTTATTATCTAAATGATCTATATATATGCTTGACCGACAGGGACATTTAAGGTTGATATAAGCAACACAAGGAAACTTCTTAATGAAAGGCGTCTAGAGTTGCTCAATAACAAAAATATTATCGTAAGTTCTCTTTCATATCAAGGGTTCTGTTGGCTTTCTTGTTGAAGCATATGCCTCGTCACTTCCCTTCAACAGTTCCTACTTCACTCCCGGAGTTTGTTAAGTTCATTGATTTACTAAACGTGCTATGTATATTCTTGATTCCAGGTTGTTGGTGAATCTGGTTTGTTTACTCCTACTGATATTAGTTTTGTTCAAGAAGCTGGTGTGAAAGCGGTAAGTTTGATTACTATTTTAAATAAAGAAAAAATTATTTCTCCAAATTGTAGAATTAATACTAAGTTATGGGTCATCCACATGAACCGGAAAACAGCCTCTCTTAATTTTTAACATATGCTTGAGGCCTGAGGGTGCATACATATGACCTCACCTTCCTGCCCCATAGGGTTCTGGGGTAGCTGAGTAAGTTATGGGATAGTGGTGATGTGAGTAAAATTACCACCTTTATGATAAGAAGCCAAGTCTTAGGTTTATTCCTCGTTCTCTTAATAAGTTAGCTAATAGGCTTGCTAAAGCAGCATTGAGAATGTAGTAGGAATAGTTTTTACAGCTGCCAAAAAAAATTAATCTACTTCAACACTTCGTTGTAATTATATGGAGGCTCTTACAGGTGGCGGTGGACATTTTGATTCCTTCAAACGCCCTGTGCATGGCACATTTTATTTTATTAGAAACAAATTGCGACTAGAGTTATGTCATATGTGAATATTTGAACCTGAAACCTTGCTAGGCAACCCAATCACTTGAAATCTCAGTCCCATCCTTGAATCTAAAATTTGGTGAACTACAAGCTTGATTTCAGATGACTCAGACTCACTTGTGACTAGAATTAGCTCTTAACATAGCCCAACCAAATTTGAGCCAGCTCTTTGAAGTGTAAGTTTTATGTAAAACGGCCCTATAATTATTTAACAGTAAAACTAATTCACAGTTAAATACAAGAGTGTCACTTATAGTTGTCAAAATGATCTTTAATGATAAAAAAAATAAAAAATAAAACAGGTCACTTATAATTAAGAAAGGTTGATCGTATTTTCACAGTAAAATGGTTATTGCAATTAGTGTTAGGAGGTTTTACACGTGAACTCGTGCTCTTCGAGAGCCACTATCCTTGACATAATCTGAATTTCAGACTTGTGGACCAATGTTGAAATGGTTCTTGAATCTGAGGAGTATATCATGTTTGCAGGTTTTGGTTGGGGAGTCCCTTGTTAAACAAGCCGATCCGGCAGAAGGAATAGCGAATCTTTTTGGTAAAGATATATCATTATCAGCCTAATGCGCCTTGATTTGTTTACTATATACATGTAAGTGTTGATGTATGCCTTGGACCTTTGGTGTCAACAACTGTTATGTTTGTTGGACTGTTGTATCGAATTATGTTAGACGAAGTCCACAACTGTAATAAAAGAAATGATATGAGGAACGTTATCAATAATGGATTCATCACCAGAATTTCAACGACATCTAATGTCGAGGGCTGATGACCTTTTTATGTTCATCTGAAAAGAACTTTTATGGTTTCTTATTACAAAGAGCAAGGTATTAGTGTGCACTTATTACCAGAATATATTCGACGACATCTAATGTCGAGGGCTGATGACCGGTTGTCATCGGGTTGAATCTTTTGTAGACGACTTGGATATGAGGTGCTGTAACTTTATAAGCTACTCATCTCACTGCCACTATTTATGGAGATTTAATCATTTTACTAGTCACTCCAAAATCCCTCAGACAAAGGTTATGAGATTAATACCTCATTAATACTATGACACTGTATAAGTGCCACTGTGCCATTGGAACAATTCATTAAATATATAAAAAAAGCTGAATTCGACATTTTTTATTCGGAAACGGCATTTTGTGTTGATTTTATTAATTAATAGATTTGATTGAAATACTTCCTTTAAAACTCACCTTCAACATAATAAAGTAATTTTGCAGCATTAACTATTCAGGCTATGCGTGGTATTTCTCTCTTTTAACTACAAGCTATCTCAAAAAGAGAAACTTGATTGGAAATATAAGGGCACCATTACGATAAAAATAATTAAGAAAAGTTAGTGTGGTGATGTTATTGAATGATAAACGAATTGCCACGGCCCTCGACTAAGGTACAATTATCGACATGTGCATTGTTATGGGTAAAAATCACAATTTTACCATAGCGCCACGTGGCAGTCATCTATTGGGGAAGTCAAATAAAAAGGGATTGATGAGGTGGAAAGATAGGAGCTGTTAGATCAAGAGAACAACTAACACCCATTGGATACCATATTCTATGAAAAGCCCACGTGAGAAAGTCAAATAACCACCTCCACTATTTGTGCAACATAAGCAGAAGAATAGGGGCAGGGGGAGGAAGTTGTTGGAGGCAGAAACCCTAACTCCTCACTCCTATAAAAGCATAACAAAAGCTCACAATAAAGGCATGGTGTCCCACTTGGAGAACAACTCACAATAAAGGCATGGTGTCCCACTTGGAGAACAACTACAACAACGCCAATCACCATTGTACTTAGCAAATTCAGTAGAAGAATTATCCTTGTATTTCTGTGCTTTCGCGCTTCCGTCTTGATTATAGTGCAAAGTTGGCGGGATTCCGACTCCCCCCGCTGGTTTTTCCACATCGGGTTTTCCGCGTCACCAAAATATCTCGTGTCAATCTTTATTTTCGTTGTTTCTTACGTTCATTCGCATCGTCACATTAATTCATTCGTTGGCTAACGGTCGATCACTTTAACCCGCAATTAAATCGATTAATCGGTAAATTTTTACCAAAACAATTTGGCGCCCACCTTGGGGCAAAGTGATTGTTTCCAGCGCGAGAACTTCGTGAAATTTGTTCGTCGTAATGTCTGGAACCAGCCCGAGTCCGTCCAACACTCAGAACATGTCGGCCCAGACTTCTGGAACCAGACCCTCAGCATCTGTCAGTCCAGTCAGTGCACATCTAGCGTCCAGTCAGATGGCTGCTTCCAGCATCTCTCCCAGAACTGTGCCGCCACCCATCAAGCCACCACAGGTGCCTAGGACAGCTGCTGCGATAGGGCTGCAGAAGCAGAGTAGAGATAGCAGCCCCAGAAGGAGTGAAGTCCCGACCCAGACTTAGATCCAGGAGCCAGTGTCGGGAGCAACATTCAGGACTGCAGGACCTTCAGCAGCAGATCCGATGCAGGCGGTGGTTCGAGGAATGGATGCTCTGCACCAGGCAATCGAAAGTCTGAAGAGGGACAACCAGGATCTGAGGGCTCGGATCGCAGTGGTGGCCCAATCTGCACCGGCAACCAGCGCACCGCCACTCTAGACCCAGGAGTCAGCCACCTTCCGTGGACCATTTAGGCCAGTTTCTTCAGAGTTGGTCACCCGGCTGGATCTTGGAGGAGTGACACCAAGTGGAGTCGTCGAGCCCAGAGGATTGGGTGCCTTTTCCTTTGACAACCTGTCCAGTCAGCAGCAGACACCAGGTAATCCTCTGATTAGTTCTCTGCCAGGAACTAACTTCCAATCCTTTGCAGGTACTTAAGCTCAGCAGGCACCAGGATGGCACCCTGGACCACTCGTGAATACATCGTCAGCACCAGGAAACCCCAGTGGAGCGTGGCCGACAGGAATGTCCCTGCAGCAGACACCTGGGTGACAGCCAGGATCCATAGTCAATGCAACACCGCTAACTAACCATCCCGGCGGTCAATTTTCTGGAGGAACCTGGTTGGGAGGTACCCCTTTTGGCTTTTTTCCCTCTGCTTCTAACTCTTTTGCAAGAGCGGGTGGTACACTAGAGCAGCAATATCAGGAGCTGAGAGACCTGATCAACAAAATACCGGGAGTACCGCGTCCTCTGGAGAAGGCAGCATGGGAAAGCTACGCAGACTCACCCTTTGTAGACAGCATAGCTCTCGTCAATGTACCCAAAGGATTCGTGCCCYCAACCATGACGCTCTATGAYGGAACCGCTGATCCYCTGGAYCATATCAACCARTATAAGCAGAAGATGATGGTSGTCACCGCAACAGGATCAYWAAAGGAAGCCTGCATGTGCAAAGGATTTGGATCCACATTATCTGGAGCAGCCCTGCATTGGTTCGTGAGCCAGCCCAACAGGAGCATAACCTCTTTTGCAGAATTGGTCAACGCCCTCAACCAGCACTTCGCCAGCAGCAGAAAACCAGAGAAGCAGACCAGCGATCTGTACCGGATAGTGCAGAGATTCGAGGAATCAACCCGGGATTTCTTGAGCAGGTTCAACAAGGAGAAAGTGACGATTCTGAGGTGTGATATAGCAACCGCTATAGAAGCTTTTCGCCAGGGTCTGCTCCAGAGCTCAGATTTGTACAAGGACCTGACCAAGTACCCATGCACCACATTTGAGGATGTACAGACCAAAGCATTAGCTGCAATCAGGCTCGAGGAAGATTCTGGACCAGAAGGTCTACCTATGATTAAGATCCCGTATCCAGGACAACTCCTGTGGAAAGCCCCTGTAGGAAGATTCGTGTGGGAAATTCCTAGGGTACTCACCCAGAGAGGAATAGAAGCCAGCATCGAACATATCAGAGCTATTCTGCAGCTGCAATCACCCCAGAAACCAAAGGATGTGCAGCTCCTGACAGGAAGGGTAGCAGCCCTGAGCAGGTTTATATCCAGGTCCATAGACAGATGCAGACTGTTCTACGATATACTCAGGAAGAGCCAGAGGTTCGATTAGACTGAGGAGCACTAGAAGGCATTTCAGGAGCTAAAGCATTACCTCAGGACTCCGCTGCTCCTGTCAAAGCCTGAGGCAGGAGAGCCGTTATTCCTGTACTTGTCAGTGACTGAAGTAGCTGTCAGTGCAGTGCTGGTGCGGGAGYAGRAGGGGRCACAACATCCAGTGTACTACGTAAGCAAGTCTCTGCTTCCAGCAGAGACCAGGTACACATCAYTCGAAAAACTTGTACTTGCAYTTGTTACCGCATCTTATAAGTTRCGCCCTTATTTTGAGTCTCATACTATTTCCGTGGTAACTAACTATCCACTCAAGACTATTATGAGGAAACCAGAATTGTCAGGTYGAATGGCTAAGTGGTTCGTGCATCTGAGTAGGTATGATCTAAAGTTTGAGTCTCACACAGCAAAAAAAATCTGAGGCCCTGGCAGATTTCGCGTCCGATTTCTCCCCCGCCCTTCAGACCCAGGCAGACACAGACATCCTGCGCCTAGAAGAAGACAAGGGACACCAGCTGTGGGAGCTGTACGTGGATGAAGCCTCCAACGCCAGAGGAGCTAGGGTAGGCCTGGTCCTAAGATCACCCAAGGGAGACCTCATTATCCAGGCAGTTCGATGTGAATACAAGGCCACAAATATTGTAGCAGAATATGAGGCCCTGATCYTGGGCCTACAACTRGCTCTGGMCCTGAARRTCCRGCACCTCAAAKTMTGYAGTGACTCTYAGCTTATTGTAAACCATGTCAACAACATCTATGAAGACAAGATGGCTTATCTAAAGGTGGCAAAKGATTTAACTCTCAGATTTATCACATTCAGCATCAGGCAGATACCCAGGGACCAGAATGTAGAAGCAGACGCCCTAGCTACTCTTAGGGCAACCTTCAAATCAGATGCAGTCTCTACAATACCCATAGTGCATGTGCTGGAGCCTGCAATATTGAAGGCTGGTCCAGAAGAGAGAGCAACTGTAAAAAAACAAGACCCACACCTAGTGGACTCAGGAGGCAGAAGTGCTCAGCAACACCCAGGAACATGAAAGGAACCCAGATTGGAGGAAGCCTTACTTGGACTAGTTGCAGAGCGATGTACTACCAGCAGACAAAAAGGAGGAAATCGCTCATTGGACCATACCTGAGGTGCCTGGACTAGGAGGAATCACAGGCTGTCTTGCATGCTCTCCACAGTGGTGAATGTGGAAACCATGCAGGGGGCAGGAGCCTGTCCAATAACGCCCTCAGGCAGGACTACTTCTGGCCAACAATGCGTAAAAATGCTTGTCAAAGGCACGCACCAGTCAGCCACCAGCCACCAGAGCCCCTGCATCCAGTTGATGAGCAGCCAAAACACAGTTGATGAGCTCAGGACCAGCGTCCAGATTCTGGAACATTGTTCACCTGAAAAAGTACTTTATCTAAGTAATCAACCAGGTACTCAGCCTACTAGACGCAGCTTCACCAGGTCACAGGTTCTGCTTTAAAACATTCATTAGTCCTGAAAATTGATTTCTGATCCTGAAAATTGTTTTCTAGTCCTGAAAATTTTTTGATCTTTAGTTCTTTCCTTGAAATACTTTATGCATTTTTTACATTTCATTTTAGGTTAAACTATTTCCGAATCTCATAGCKTTATTAAAGTCATAATTTAAATTATATTCAAACTGTTTTCCTTTTCTGAGTGTAAATGGCAAATATGATCATCTGGTGAGGATCGCAATTCCTACAGATGGCGTGTGTCTGTGGCTAAGCACTTACAACCGGGACAAACTAGCCTCTCGCGCTGTATTAGCACCCACGCAAGCCTGGCACCTCAAACATGAAATGGGAAAACAAGGCCCCAGAGCCAGCACTCAAACAACGATGGCCAAAACAACGTACATGCTGATACCGTCGTTTAGTATCAAGATTTAAATTTATATTACCGAGCTAACTAACAGAAGCTAGTGGAAGAACGGGTCGAACCACAGAGAGGCGGGGGAGTGTCTATTGTCTATTAGTCTAGTCTTAAAGTCACAAATTGAGGGGGTTTGATTTGAAATATAAACTAACACTAAATGCAAATAAGTAAAAGAGCAAATAATAATAACGATGTAAACAATGATAAAAAGAAAC
>VHZZ01004512.1:9414-21119 GCA_009801015.1 Silene noctiflora | reverse complement strand
TAATCCGAGTTTAACATGAATCTTTTATAATCTTGCATTTGTGACCCGACTTCCCTAGACATCTCTTTAATTATATTGTTTTCACATTTTTCACATTTTTGATTTATTTATAGTTTTTATTTCATAACCCAACTCATTATTCACTATTTTTCCGACCCAAGATAAAATTCACCCCATAACAACTAAATAATAACTACCGAGCTCTCTGTGGATTCGACCCCTTAATACTACATTACTTGTGTTGTACCAAAGGGTATTTTTGCATAGGTGTACGATAGCCTATCAATAAAGCAAGGTAGTCATCGATACTAAAATTAACAATGTTAATCATATGACAAGTAGCTAACTTGGGATGCTTTGATGATTTGTCTAAAATAAATGTAATTTTTTCCTCCCCAATACTAAGTGTAAGACTATCATCCTTAACATCTATAACCGCCCCCGCAGTGTAAAGGAAAGGTCTTCCTAGAATAATAAGGACATTGGAGTCCTCATCCATATCCATAACGATAAAGTCAACTGTAATGAAATACTTCCCTACTTTAACTAGAATGTCCTCTAAGACACCTAAAGGTTTCTTAAGAGATCTATCAGCCATCTGTAAGGTCATATTAGTAACACAGATTTGACCCATTTTTAACTTTTTACAAACAAAATAAGGCATTACACTAACACTAGCCCCTAGATCACAAAGGGCTCTATCAATAACAATACTACCAATATGACAAGGAATATAAAAACTCCCTGGATCCTAAAGCTTAGGAGGCGAATTGGCTTGTAACGCAGCGCTTCATTGCTGAGTAAATGCAGCAGTCTCCACTTCGTCAAAGGATTGATTCTTTGTCAAAATATCCTTTAAGAACTTAGAATAGGCCGACATTTGAGTGACCAACTCAATAAAAGGCACAGTCACTTGTAAATTCTGAATTACCTCCATAAACCTACCGAATTGCTTATCCAGCTGGGTTTTTTGTTGTCGATGTGGAAAAGGTAAGGCAATTTTAATAGGCTCGGCTTCTTTCTCCTTCTTCTTAACTCGTGAATTATCGTCAGCATTTAGGGGGGTTACTCGATCGATTTTAGGGCTCACTTGATCGAGTACCCTATTTTAATTAATTTTCGTAGCTTCAGGACGAGAAACAGTAACTTCAGGGTTGTGTACTCGATCGAGTTCTGGGCCACTCGATCGAGTACTGATTCGGTTTTCCATTTTTCCGTCCTCGTTCTTAGCTCGCGTCTTATCATCTCCCTTATCTTTCTCGTCATCACTCAACTCCAGTTTACCCAGCCTCTTAGGATGCATAAAAGGCGTGTTTTCCTCAGTAGTAGGCGTCTCCGGACTTGCATAAGAAGTACCACTCCTCAAAGAAATAGCATTTACTTGCTCATGTGCTTGTTTACCTTGAGGAGGAAGATTGACGGGCTGCTTTGAAGGATTTTGGACCGCCAACTGAGCAACTTGAGTGTCAAGCATCTTATTGTGGGCAATAAGCTCGGAAATTTGAGACGCTTGCTTCTGCAGAATCATTAAACTTTGCTTCAACAGAGCTTTCATCTCTGCCAGATCATTAGTATGAGCTTGGGTAAGAGGTTTTAATGGCTGAAATTGTTGTTGCTGCTTCTGATATATAGTCTGCTGATTACCGCGATTCTGAGAATAACATAAGGTTTGTTTGGCGGCGGCATCAAATTATGCACTGTTTGACTCCTTTCGGTGAAGATGTTAGAATAAGGTGTTCTTTGCTTGAATGATTGGAAGACAAGTACTTGCTCCAAAGAACTCATATATCTCGTGGCTATATGGCCATGTATCCCGCATCTCTTACAAGAAACCTTTTGTTGAACCATGGCATGAACCATCTGTTGCTGACCCAAAGACTGGGTCGTCTGCAGTTCAACGATTTTGGCAGTTAAAGTCTCTAACTGTGCTGCAACAGCATTGTCTGAACCACCACCTCTTGTACTCCCTCTTGGGTTATCATACTCAGCAGTGTGAGTAACCATCTCATCTATCAGCTTCCAAACATTATCATCATTTGTATTATTTTGGAACCTCCCATTAGCTGAAAAGTATAGCAAAGCTCAATGATCGTCGTATAACCCATTATAAAACTGGTTGTAGAGGAACCAGATCTGAAAACCTTGATGTGGAACGGAGCGAACTATTCTCTTAAAGCGAATTCATGCTTCATTCAAGTCTTCAGGAGGACTTTGTTTAAATCTTGTAATTGGACTCCGTAAAGCGTTGGTTTTCTGGGGTGGGAAATACGTCTTGTAGAATGCAAGAGCTAAAGAATTCCAATCATTAATATCCAAAGCCTCCATGTCTAAGTCACAAAACCACTCAGTAACATTGTCCCTTAGAGAGAAGGGAAATAAAACCTGCTTCACTTGATCCTGGGTTACCCCAGCAGTCAAAGGAATAGAGCAGCAATATGTAACGAACTTCTCCATATGTATTGTAGGATCCTCTCCAGCTCCTCCTCCAAACATATTTCGCTCCACCAAATTAATGTAAGAGGAGTGAATCTCGAAAGTTCCCTTATCAATAGTAGAGATCTTGAATCCCTTCGGAATAGACGCCAGAGTAGGCTCAGAATGACTAGCAAGTGTCGGCATCTTGAGAAATGTAATAATCGGAACTGAGGTGTCATAAATAGGCGTGTCCTCCTCTTGGGACAGATCGTCAAACTCAATATTATGCTCTGTATCGCTGTCAAGTATACTCAAGTCTTCTACTTGACCCACTTCTCTTTGAAATTTTTGTCTGTAGCGAAAAGTCCTCTCAGGTTCAGGATCTAAAGGGAGAAGCTCTGACCTGTGAGACCTGGGCATAAACGAAAACAATAGGAAAAGCGTAATAACTGTCTCAAGGAACTAAGTCCCTTGAAACGAAAAGACAAAATAAACAGAAAACGATCAAATAACAGTTGCCTCCCAGGCAACGGCGCCAAATTTGATAAGAGGTTTAGTTGTGTCTACTAATCAAATTAATCCTATACTACTACTAACAAATAGCTAGCGGTAATTCAGGGTCGAATCCACAGGGAGGCGGTAGTAATTGTCAGCTATTGTATTAAATTATCTAAGGCAACCGATTTCTTGAAGAATTTTGATTATTTGGTTACTAAACTAATTGCAATAAAATAAAAGCGAATTCAATAAGATTAAAAGGTCTAGGGGTCAAGTTCACTAGGTAGTTATACAGGGGTGTGATTTAGCTAATTAATAGGGCAAATCTTGTTGTTTAAGTCCATATGATCGATCGATTCTAATATGTCCTTTAGATCTAATTTAAAATGCGGTCGTTATCATTAAATTAGTTCTATTCAGTTATCGCAGCCTATAATAGTCTTAGTTCGGTCGGTAAAAATCCTAGTTTGCAATACTAATTAATTAATCCTGCAGAAATCAATAAACTAGATTCACAACCATAACTGAACAACAACAAAGTAGCAATTTAACTACTAACTCATTAATTAAACCCCCTTCTAACAACCTAGATCCCTTTTCTCCCTACATAATGAAATTAGCTACTCATACGAATAGTAATAACAACAAGATGAATAGAAAACATAATTAAAAGCATATAATAAGAACAATTGAGCAATTAAATACTAGATTGAATAATAATTAAAGAAATATTAAAGTACCGTAGCGAAAAATTGTAGAGAGAATTCTAGATCTGAAAATAATGCTACCCTAACAAACTAAGGAGTTTTAGGAGTTCTAAAAGTAAAATAAAGCGTAGCTAAGGATTTGACCAATATTGAAGGCAGCCATGTCATGCTTCTCTACGTTGGTAAATTCCTTTGTCCATTGTTTGAGATGGGATTCAAAGGTATTCATTTTGAGAAATTTGTGAAGATTTTGTATGAGAATATTACACTATGGAATTATAGAAGGGAGAATTGTGAGAACAAGCGTTCACCCGAGGTCTCTATATATACTATTCGGGCTTTCCTAATTCCACTCAGGAACAGACAAGCCGAGGAGATAACGCAACATCAGTTGCGCCTTTAGGATGGGTCGCAACTCTTGCTGCGCCTTTTCCCCAAGCTTATTTCTCGCAGTTTTCTGTGGAAGGATTTCCTAATCCGATTTTTGTTATTATTTCGAATTCCTATAGGGTTTCGAAGACTTTTTTTTTTTCCGAAATTTGACTTACCGAAATCATAATCCCTTTTCCAATCGGGTTCGCATTTCGAGGCAACCGCTCCCGACGCATACTTACCCATTTTATTTTCATTTTCTTTTTTGGGGGAAGCACTCCCCGCCGTCGTTACTTTTTTTACTTAAGTTTTGAGATTTTACATTTTAGCATGTCACTAAGTAACTTCCGCGTCAGTCATTTCAAATTCTAACATTTTCAAACTTATTTATTTTCATTTTTTTTTTTTTTTTAGGGGGGAGCACTCCCGTCTTTTAGTCGTGCATCACATCCACTCACTTTGGGCACTTTTTTATTTTTTTATTTTTTTCCTTTGATTCAACTAAAGTTTACATTTTAGGCCATTTTAACTTGTATTTACATGTATAGATTTGTGTTTATACTTGTTTTAGTTTCTTTTTTCTGCGTAAATTTCGGCAGCATGACGACGTAAGTGGTCACTATAACAAACCTGTTTCCAGCTAACCTGCAGGTAAAAGTTTCATATCTACATCCAACAACAGCAAAGGCACGTAGGCCCCTATATATACATACCAAAATGTCCAAGAATATGAATAAGACTCGAGCTCATGCCCGAGAGCAAAATAAAGGCAAGAAAATAAGTACAAAGACTAGGTCATAACGCTACTCCTTAGCCCGACGCCTCCTAAGGTCGTCAACAATCTCCTCTAGAATGACGATGTCAGCGTCACGAACCTCCAGCTCTCTCTCCAAGCGGGCTTCCTCCTCGCATGACCGCTCCAACTCGAGCTCCAGCTCACGCTCCCACTGCAAAATAAAAGGAACAATGATTGTCGAAATGCAAAAAACAAGTTTCTAAAGAGTTTCAAAATTTACTAAAATAAGGAAAGGTTCCTACCTCTCCTCCATAACGAACCTCGAATGCCTCAACAGCTGTCGCTCGTAGTCGATTGGCCATCCGCCATAACTCCGCATGCCTCGACGATGTCACCAACATTTTCAAGCCAAGTTAAGTCATATTTCATGTTACTACATGCTACATAGAAAAGACAAAAAGGAAAGTCTGAAGTTGAAACTCACCCTCCTCACGGCGTGCTACCACTCATCGAGGCTAACCTCGATCACCGCCTCAGGGAAGGAAGGGACCTCCATAGACACCATCACGCCAGCCGGCCCCAAGTACTTTAAGGTCTCAGGAAAAGCTAGGGGTTCGGCACCAGCAGTGTCGATCTCCTGTCAAACACAAAAAATTAAAACATTTTCCTTTCAAAAGAAGATCATATTCTAAATAGCAGAAAAAGGATACTTACCACGATAGGCTAGTGGGCCAATCTCCTCAAGACAAACTCCGAGTACTCTGGCTCGGGAAGAAGGGGGGTGTCGCCAACAGCCCCGACAAGGTCAGCAGTCCTCTCCTCCTCAGTAGGCTCCCTAAACATCGTCCATGGTGGATCGACGGGGATGGTGAAAGTTTCACGGAGGCACTTCCTAGCCAGACCCTCACCCAAGTACCAAACAAGCCCCATGGGCTTCACGAGAAGGAGTCTACTCGAGCTCCTAGGTCTAAGTACCTCGGCCACAAAGGCTGGTGCCCTAGTGGAGTCCTCCCAAGGTCTAGGCAGCCACTGAAGTCATATTTGAAGGGTCAGGCAACCAAAATTAAAATAAGTGTAAAATATGGCAACAAACGAAGACTAGAAAAGAATGCGTACGCTGTCGAGCTGCAAAGCGTTAACACCCCTCCTGCAGTTGTCGTAAGAGGAACGTTGGATCTTCAGCCTAGAGATGATCCAGTCCCTCACAACAGAGTACTCCCTAGGCACGTCGGCCTCTCTCGTAGGCGCAGAGCCAGGGAAGTACGAGTTGATCCAGGCCAAAATAAAGAAAATAAGTTTTTTTAATGATCATTCATTTCCCAAGGAAGATAAATAATCATTTATTTGCGTATTACGTAATAATTAACTTATCTATATCAACGATGATCATTCATTCGTCGAAACAAGTAAATAATTATTTATTTAAATGTCATTTATTCTATCTATATTAGCCATGCATCTTTGTTCGGTCATATTCTTGTTCATACAAGGAAATCTTGCTAAATATGCAAAAGAAGGGGAGATAAGCGTTCCTATTTCATTTCTATTCCTATAAATGAGAAATAAAAGATAAAAGAAGGTTCATACCTCCAAAACATGTCCTGGACCAACAGTAGTAGGGGACGTCCCTATCTCCAGGAACTCATGACGCGCCATGGCCCTCATGTAACGAGTGAGAACCGCAAAACTAGGGGTGACCCAGTTCAAACGACCTAGGCCACCCAAGTCATCAAGAAAAGGGAGAAGCTTTGTCGATAGCCTATCCCCCTTGTCTCCGAAGTAAATCGAAGACAAGAACCACCAAAGCCAGAAGCGAGCTAGCTGTTCAGTCGTACACGGCGCATGAGGCACCAAACTCCCTCCGTCAGTCAGTTGTACTCTAGATGGAGTCCTCTCGTCAAAGTAGTCCTTGACGTAAGAACTCGGAACTAGGCCGGGTACCCTAGCCGTGGCCTTGGGCAAACACCGGCCCACTAGCCTCCTGGCCTCAGCCGATTCGACCCTCATGGCCGTCTCGGGCCACACTATCGGCTCATCTCTGAACGGCAAGCCAGAGATCATGCCGAAGTCCTCCAACGTGACCCCGATCTCACCAACGGCATGTGAAAGTTCGAGGTTGTATCTCAGAAATGATCCAAGAACACCCGGATCAAACATATGTTGGCACAGATCTTCCTAGCGCGGATCTCGCGCCAGGCCCGTACCAAAGCTCCGAAGGCACCCTCGTCAAGGATGCCTCTCTCCTCCTCCGACAGTCTCTCGTAGGCCTCTATCATGGTCATATACCCCGAGAATGACCTAATGTTGCTAGCCTCCTACAAATTCAAACATATATATTAGCCAAGTATTTCAAAAGAAAAAAGAGAACTGAAAGTTAGTAGATTGGGAAATTTGAAAGCTTACCAGACTCATCGCCGCGCGGTACGACAAGTGGCTCTCCGCAGCCTAAATGAGATGTTGATCATCCCATTTGTCAGCCCACTAAGGTACCCGAGCAGGCTGACGACCACCTCTCCTAAGGCTTACCCTTCTGGGAAACTCCTACTCCTCCTCCTCGTCCTCCTGGACAGCCGTGTGAGCCACAAGAGACGAAGAAGGGTCAAAGTCAACGTCCATGAAGTCATGTCCGGACGCTGAGGGTATATCGTCTGCAAAAATGAACATTTCAAGTCATTTCAAGCCCTTTTCAAGCAATTTTCGAGTTATTTTGAGATCATTTCCTAACAAACAGACAAGTACGTTTATACTACGTTCCTAGGTATCTTAAACAGGCCTAATGACGACGACAAGTCGAAAATTCGGCAGCATTTCGCTATAAATAGCCTAAACCAACACAAAAGTGTCCCGGAGGAGCAGTCACAGACTAAAATTCCAACATGATAGCAAGGTTACCCATAATCCAAGGATTCTAAAACATCAAGTTTCATCAATTTCCGACTAGTTTAAGGCCATTTTCGAGACAATTAAGCGGTTTTAGCCTAAAACCTTCACACTTTGCTACCATTTCGTCTATACTTGACGAAAATTCGAAGTAAACACATGGTTATAATCCTAGCATGGTCTTCTACCCAATTCTATTGTCAATTTCGAGAAACAAATCCGTTTGAGGCAAAAGCCCCAATTTTTTCGACAAAATGGGTACATAAACCCTAATTTCGAAACTGAAATTCAAGCTACAAATGCAATTAAAGCTAAAGACGGAATGCATACCTGGATTAGTCATTATTTAGGGCGAGTTTTGATCGACTTGTGATGATGATTAATGAATATTTTGAGTGGTTTTGTGTTTTGTGAAGACAAAATGACGAGTGGAAATGAACATTGAACTCATGTTCGAATTCCAGTTTTATCGGACTTGGACGAGCTCGGGGGAAAACACATGTGACACCCCGCGTTATAGCGTAAGATTTAACTAACGAATTTGCAGCGGAAATCGTGAATTTTTTATAACTTTTTAAGGTTCAACACGAGGTATCACTAATCATAAATAAACAAGTGCGAAAGAGTTAACTTAGTTTAATATAAACCAAGTTAACTCTAGCCAATTAAATAAAGATTAACTATAATCTATGACTAAAACAAGGAAAGTAGCTAGCAAATGAATACGATTACCAAGATAATGAAAAGACTAGGACATCCGGGTTCACCATTATAGCTAGGGGAGGGGTAATGGACAAGGAAATAGGGTTATCTCAAGTGAAACAAGCATAAGCTAAGACTCCATCTCTCGATGTGAATCCAAACTAGACCAAGCATTAATCGACTTACTCATTCAATTAGACTCGGTTTACTAGTTGTTAAGCATGCCCTAGACACTAGTTAAGCTACTCACCCAACAAGATGGCAAATTGCAAGAGAAAATACTCAACTTACTCATTCAAGCATTTCTACAAACACCTTTTGTGCATAACAACAAGACAAATGTAAATAACCCAAGAACTAACCTTATTCTATACCAAGACCCTCCCTTTAACACTACAATGGATCCCTCTTCATCCTAGTAACAAACTACTCACACGTATGAGCCATAACAACAATCAAAGGAACAAACTTTGTCATGAAACAAACACAAGAAAACATGTTGTACCTATACTAATTAGGCTATGAAGAAATGTAAATAAATGAAGAGAACAATGAAATTAGGAAGAGAATTATACCAACATTAATTAAAGGAGGAACCTTTGATTGAACTAACGAGGATGAATCTCTTCTTCCCTCCGATTACAACCCACTAATCTAAACGTAAACTAATGAGAATATTAATGTATTACATAAACAAAAGAGTAAATTAAACTAATTAAACTAATTAACTATTAATTATCCTCCCTAATTACTAAATATTATTACTAATTATAAGAAAGTTGAAAAATAAAGACTAACTTAAACTAGACTAAAAATTGTCTAAAAAAACTAAGTATGGAGGATATATATATAGGCAAGGTGAAGGGGGACTTTTGCGCGTTCAGTGGCTGTCAGCCGGGTGGCCGGCCGCCGGTTCCGCCACCGGTTGGGGGCTCCCTGATCCTTCTTCTTTCATTTTCACATAGGTAGTGGCCCAGCCGGTTTCCAGGCAGCCGGTGGGCCGGCTGGGAAGTCATGGTTGATGCGCATTTGCGAGAACAGAGGAAGGAGCAGGTGTTGGGGCCGGTTGGCCGGCCGCCGGTCATTGGGCCGGGATGGAGGTTTCTGGAATGTTAAGGGGGAAGTGGGTTGTACGTGCCCCAGCCGGTGTTAGTGGCTGCCGGTGGGCCGGCAGGGCAGGGACGATTTGTTAGTGTTTGTTATTGCATTGAGATCGATGGTTTAAGAAGGGAGTTGTGGGTCGAGGTTGCTGTTGTTGTGGCTGCCGGTGGTTGGGGAATGTTGGGTGGTGATCGTGAATGACTTTGGTGGTCATATGTGGTGGCCACGGTGGTCGTGGTGGCTGGAAAGTGGTGTAGAAGATGGTCACACCATTGTTGTTGTTTGTTGATGTCGAGTGATGGAGGAGGAAGATGGGGCCGTGGTGGATGATGTGGTGGTCCATGGTGGTCGTGGGTGGTTGGGCTATGATGGTGGAAGTGGAGGGTGGTAAATGGTGGTGAGTTTTGGCTATTATGGTGGCCGGAGGCGGTAGAAAAAGCTCAGCAAAGAACGTCGCAAAAGGGACAATTTCAAGGCTTGTCCCATACTTAGTTTATTTTCCCATCTTCGTCATTCCCTCTAAAAATCCCGTCTCGCGACTCCGCTTTGCTTCCCCGTCTCGCCTACACATTATACTAATTAAATAATAGAAATACAATTATTATATAAAATCCGACTAATTATTAATTATAGTTACGACGACTAATTATTATAAATTAGTAATTAAATGAGCTTTTTAATCAATTAAGCACGCAAAATCGAGTCGAAATAAAGTATGAATGCGGGGTAAAATGCAACTAAAATGCTACTTATCACCGGGTGGGTCACTAGCGACCGGCCCACCGGCTGAGCACCACCTCACAAAACAAATCTGAGAATCAACATCAAAAACCTCCCAGCCGGCCAGGGCACCGGTGGCCGGTCCTCCGGCTGGGAGAACACCCAAAACATTAATTCTCACAAAATGTTACAAGAACTTCCCACCCGGCAAGGGACCGGCTGCCGGCCACCGGCTGGGACAACACGTATAACCAAATTCCACAAAAAATGTGCAACAACTGACAGGGACCTCCCAGCCGGCCAAGGCATCGGCGGCCGGTCCTCCGGCTGGGAACCACTGTACACGAGATTCAACACAAACTCATACAATTCATTATGAACATGTAATCGACAAGCAATTTCACATGTATACTCGAGATGGGGCATATACTTGAGACGGAAATCAGTAGTTTACATATTACAACAATAAACTTTAACCAATTGTTCCAAACCAATTGTTTACATATCCAAGTTATTAGCTTTTCTCAATTGTTCACAAATAAACACTTTCGTTCAACCATTTCATGACATATGAGAATACATTAGCATGACATAAACCACAATTCATCCTTAACATCCACATATGAGGCTAATCTATTATATTCATGAAACATGGCATGTGATTTCATACTATAAATTGCTCAACAAACATAATTGAAATCATTCATTGAACAAACAACCAAGAAACATAACAAGATGCAAAGCTATCAACTTTAGTCACATAAAGACTAAATCTTTCACATTAAAAAAACATAATTTGACATAAATGTCGAGTAACCAATCATCGTTAGCTTCTTAGAACTTCACTTGTCCAAAGAGTCGTCAATCTCGAACAAATCTTCTTCCGGGTTGTCCAAATTGCTTCCTATAGACACAATACAATAAAAAGGGTCAATTTTGGCAAACTTTAGAAAGACGGAATATTATAAAATTCGAGAAAGGACAAGACTTTATTACTTGGAAAGATGGAGAACAAGAAAAGCGGAAGATTGGCGCGAAAATGGAATGATTTGGTGTAGAATTGAGTGAGATATGCATGTTTTAAGCTTTAAGGAGGATATAGTGTTTAATGGAGGTGGAGAAGGATGAATTTTCAGATTTTATGAATGTTGAAGATGAAGGGGGAAGGGTTTGTTTAGGGAAGATGGTAGTAAATAGGCCCAATAACATGCTTAAGCCCAAAGTTGTAACACCCCCATAATCCAAAGTGCCTTACCAAGGCCACCTTAGAGATAGAAGTGCTACCATCCTGGTCTCCCGAGGAAATGATAATCAAATAGACAATAAAGAAACATGTTTAAATAAATAATTTAACTAATTACAACTGTTTATCCAAACCAGTCTCAAACAGAAGTACAAGAGTCTCAAAGGTCTAACAACCAACTATAAAACTGGACACAACGGAAGACTTCTAATCTCATGATGAACACCCAGCCATCGCAAGCGCATGCATATCAAACCTGCTCAACAACTGCTCACCATCCCCGCATGGATCATCACAGATTTCAAACACAAAATGGGGTCAGTTACTGATA